>PVIU01003032.1:0-61858 GCA_004026605.1 Ondatra zibethicus | reverse complement strand
TGTTCTTCACAGGCTGCTGGAGCTGGCCTTTGTCATGTGGTTGTAAGTCACTTCTCATGCCTCATCCTCTAGTGTGGAGTTCTGACTATATTCCTCGGGTCCTGAGGGTTTGGGCTTTTCATTTCTGTTTCTCCTGCCATATGGCACATGGGCTGCTCCTAGAATAAGAAAATTCCAACCATGAAGAAAGCGTGTGCAGATTTCTAACCATTTCAGATCATTTTCCAGGAACATCCTGTTGCCTGTCCCATTAGTTATCACATTGGTGTTTGCCATGGTGTGGGTACAAAGTGTCTTGCTGTAGCCCAAGTTTCCAAATCGTCCTACAGAACTATTACACGCTTTCCTCACACGCTTTCCTCTGTGGAGAGAAGTCTTTAGGAGAAGGTGAGCCTGGCCAGCAGAAACCACATGCTCAGAGGCTAATCTTTCCAAATTCCAAAAGCACCAAATATTGCCTTTTTCCAGGTTTGGACTGGTGATTGTTTGGAAGATACAAATAGATGAGGAAGGGAAGGTTTTCCCGAAGCTGGATCTTCTCACCAAAGTCCCAGAGCGAGGTAGGACTCCATGTGTACAGTCACCCTTTCCGGAAGACTTCTCAGTATACCCAGCAAAGCCATCTGAGTGTCTTATCTGGGTTTACATGGGAAGAATCAAAAGTTGAAACTGTCATTAATGTACTTTGTAGATCACCTTTTGATATACTTCAATCAGTAACCACCAAACAGCACATGAGGGAACTACTGTCCTGAGGCCTTGCAGATGTGTGGAGCAAGGCATTTTCTCTGCCTCAAGTTACTGGTGACAGCACTCTTTGGTCTTCTCCACCCTGTCTCTAGTGCATCCCACTGTGTGGCTATTGGAGGAAAAAGATCTTATTAGACAGTCACTATAAGGTTTCTTACCAGGTGTGTTTTCTTCACAGCCCTGGAGCTGGACAAGAACAAGATCATAGAAACTGCTCCTCTGAGTTTCCGAAGCCTACTAGGAGTACTTGGAATTGAAGCTGCTCTTGACAGTCTGATAAAATTGCTTTGTGTAGAAAATGACTAGTTCCCTGCTGGCGAGCGTATAGGAATAAGATGCTCAGCTGAGGAACATGTGATATATGTTAAGCATGAACATTTGCTCTTTTCCAGTGAGAAACCACATCCTTCAAACATGCTTTTGTGTGCACTAGTGGTACATTACACAGAACTCTCATGGCATAGAAATAAAGCTTTTCAGATATGTTAAAAACAACATGCATAGTGCTTTGAACAAGTAAGTTTAACATTTAAGAAAATGTTCCAAAAATGGCTGTCCATTCTCAAACGAGTGTAGAAGAGCTATGCCTCCAACCTCACATCAAGATGGCCTGAGGCAGCATGGGACACGGTCCAGTCCAAAGCCACCCACCTTGTCTGCATAGCAACATCTCCCAGAAGTCCTGACGCTCCTCCTGGTTCCTACAAAAGTAGGACTGTTTGACAGTGATGACTGCATTGTTCCTTTCACTGGGAACTTCACTGAAGACACACCCACAGTCTGAGTGTGGTACAGGACTATAACGCCAGCACACAACAGCAACCCAAGTTTAAAACCAGCCCTGGCTACATAGTGAGCCACTGTCTCGGAAAACAAAGGCTAAAGTAGCTATAGTAGAACAGTTGCCTAACATGGACAAGGCCCTAGCTCTAGGCCCCAGCACCACAAAAGAACTACCCAGTCTAGGGCTGTATCATCTTAGACACAGAACTAATATTTGGTGAGTGCCTTCATTACCTGTTGTTATGCTGCCAACATGACGGGTTAGTGTGGGCATCCTGAACTAAGCAGAGCACATCAGAACATGATTGGGCAGGGCAATGGTGGCACATGCTTTTAATCCCAGCACTTGGGAGGCAGAGACAGGCAGATCTCTGATGTGGGATGCCCTTCTGTATGCCTTGAATGTTTTTATTACATTGGTTAATAAATAAGCTAATTTGGCCAAGAGCCAGGCAGAACAGCCAGGCAGAAAATCTAAACAGATACAAAAGAAAAAAGAAGGCAGAGTCTAAGAGCTGCCAGGAGCCGCTGGAGAAGCAGATGTGAAGTAACAAGCCACGAGTCTCGTGGTAAAATATAAACTAATGGAAATAGGTAATTTAAGCCGGGCAATGGTGACGCACGCCTTTAATCCCAGCACTCAGGAGGCAGAGGCAGGTGGATCTCCGTGAGTTCGAGGTCAACGTGGTCTACAAGAGCGAGTTCCAGGACATGCTCTAAAGCCACAGAGAAACCTTGTCTTGAAAACCAAAAGGAAAAAAAAGAAAAGAAAAAGAAATAAATAAGCAAGTAAAAAAGAACATGGTTGAGTCCTGCCTACATCGGCAAGGTGCTCCATCCGTGTTCTTTACCCCCAGGAGAGGTTGTTTGTTTCTATCCACCTATCTATATTGTTTAGCTTCTTGCTAAATAGCAATTCTCCAAGAGAGACTAGTGTTTCAGCAGTAAAAGTTTCATGCTCTGAGAGCCTGGGACCCACCAATACCTGAGATCAGTACTGTGGTATCAGGCGCAATACCTCCACCACACACATGCACGCACACACACACGGCTAGTCTGCCTCCAAACCAGTCAACATTGAGTCAAAACAAAACTGAAGGCTGCTTTCCCCTGCACATCTAGAGTCATGAGAACATGACCTTCAAGCACATGACTCAAGTGAAGGCTATAAACACATATCCCGGCATACACCAGTCAAAAGAAAGTCAAGGATCCAAAAGTACAAGTGTCTTTACCTGAGTGTTCAATAGTTAGAATATTAGGGCAGAATTTAATAAATTCTATAGGAGGTCGCTTGATCAAACAAGTATAATTCTCAAATTATCACAAAATTTCCCACAAAAATTTACAATCAGCAAAATATTTTCTTCATTTTTCATGTAGCATTTTCATACAGTTCCATGGTTTTTACTACTATGTTACAATAAGCCTTCATTTGTCTCTCAAAAGGATGATATAAATAATCAGTCTGTACAGCCTACCATAGGATAAAAAAATGAAGCCAAAACTCCCGATGATTTCATAGCAGCCAGGCACACTTTTGGTGACTCTAATAAGAATCCTCAGTGCCAGCCAGGAGCCTTCTATAGCCCTGATGAAAACAGCAAGGCCCTAGACCCACATACCCAACATGCCCCAGAGCTAACCCCAGGGATGAATGTGGCTTAGGAGGAAGGGAACCTTGTTCCTCAACCACCCAAGACACCAGAGTGCCAGGAGAACTCCAGGCTGTCAGGCACACCCACCCAGCCAACCACAGCAGCTCTGAGTTACAGCTCTGCTTCCAGCCTCTACAGCAGCAATTTCAGGTAGGAAAGAACGCCTCAGCTCCCCCTAGAGTTAAAGTCATAATGAAGAATTTATAAAAACAACAACAACAAAAAAGCAATGCTCATGCAAGTGGTGTCCATCCTGACCTGAGTCTTGTGTTCCCTGCTGCTGCCCCTTTACAAAACCACGGGCTTCAGTACCTCCACAGGGACCTGAGTCTAAACCACTCAGAACCAGTGTCCACACTAACCCCTGACCGCTCTGCAGCAGGGAACCACCCAATGCCTGTGTTGATGTGTGACTTGCATTGAAAATGTTACCAGTTAACAGCTGGGAAAGTTCCAGTAGTATCCATGTTTTCTTGAAAATCCAAACGGTAAGATACTTGTGACAATTCAAGCTTTTTATGTCAAGAGTCTGGTGGTAGGAGATCCAAACCTTGGGTCTTAATAATAAGGCTTTTTGCATTAGAGAATTAGACGTGAGCTCTGCTTGGAAGAACTATCCAGGATGTTTTCCTGGGGTTTAACGGACACTTCCACTCTAAGAAAACAGATGGCTTGCTGGGACACAGCACTCACGTCCTACATTCCTTGTCCTAGAAGATTCTAGTGCTCTTCAATTCCTTGTCTCTGAGAGGCAGTCTAACCTCAGCAGGGGTTAAAAGCAAAAACATTCACAGCCAAGTCACCCAACACAACCAAAAATAGCTCTGTCATTCAACTTTCACATTCAAGTTTCAAAGACACCGCAGGGGAAAAAGTTAGACCTTGTGGAGAACTAATGTGCAATCTTCATGTTCCTTGAACCGAGTCGACCTCACAGTGTCATCTTTGGCATGCACAGTCTTTGAGTAATAGTTGACAATCTTGCTGTCCAGTTTATACTGGTGAGGAATGCTCTCATAGGGCTTGAGGTCGAGGTCCAGTACAGACACAGAGAAGGCCAGCCGGGACCTTGATGAAGGGATAACAGGCCTCTGGTCAGAGCTGCAAGTAACAAGAGAATTTCAGATTACACAGACCCTCAGGCTCTCCCAGCCCAGCTATCAGAACACCCATTCTGTGTCTGTGTGCATCTACTGTCTGGGCAGCTTCAAACACTAGCATAGGTAAGTGACTGCTAGGGCACAGGACAGCACACTATGTCTGGGAAGAAGGCTTAAAAGAACCAAAGGTGGAAAAGCCATTAAGTGGAATGCGTGAGTGATATTCCCCATGTTCCAGTGGTATTAACGAATGCTGGAAAAGTCACTTTATTGTGAGCCAAGTATTACAAAACCTAAGAAAAAGTAAAAAGTAGATCAAGCTGTGCAGCAGCCAGCTGGATGGCTGCTGAGAACAGACTCTCTTTATGTGCTTTCCCGTTGCTGCTGAGAACCAGTTCCTTCGTGCTTTTCACATTTGGAGAGCAAGCGGTTCTGTGTTACATCTTCAATGCTTTTTGTTTCTCAGGGCCTTTGTGGATTTTATAAACATCAGAAAGTCATGTGCTTATAACAATATGAGCACTGACTTGAAAACCTTTTCAGAATAACTTTAAACCTGATACTGAGGTTGCAGTGTATCCAACTGTTCTGAAAACACAGTACATAGCATTCATACTCCTGCCTGAATGGCATCTAATCCCAGGCTGACACAAGAGAACTGTTGGGGAGTTCTGGTTCCTCCATGCTCACTAGTCTTGTACACTTAGAAATCATTAAAAACAAGACAGACAAAATAAGCTTCAAAAATTCCTGAGCTGGAAGAACAAACGCTGACATACATGGGCCTGTTCTAAAGTACACTAAAGCCTTGATCCTCACTTGTTGCTCCAAAATCCTGTTTATAGTGAAAAAAATTGAATTTGGCTCGATCACAGGTCTGACAACTGACCACAAGCTCCAGGACAGTCAAGGACACAGGCCAGTGTACACCAGCTCCTTAACACTGAAACGTTTGTCTCCTTCAGACTGTATGGCTAAAACTCAGCAAAAGCCAGGGCACAGTCATCCCTACCCTACTGTCATGACCACATCCATATCCCTGTAGGAGCCCTGGAAACTGGGACTGGAATAATCTGGGGGCTGGAGCTGCTGTCTTCACCGTGATAGCTGTTCTCCAAGACACTAACCAGATTTGAGGGAAGCCAGGAGATACATAGTGAGGCAAAAGCGCATGTTTGTAATAGACATGGCAGGGACAAGTAGCAACGAGAACTTCCCTGGTAGTTCCAAACTCTTCAAAAGCCTGGAGCAACAGGAAGGCAATAGAAACAAATAGCAACCACAGAGGCTTGTGAGCTATACATTAAAATTCAGGGCTATAAATTCAGCCTTGGGTTTACTATGCATCTTAGGATGAACTCAGTCCTAATTTATCTCTGGTTTTCCTGAATGTTATTTCCTGGAGCTAGGTACAATTCTGGGGAGCACAGCATCACCTTCCTCAAAGAAGACTGATGCCTGTGTATATTCTCCAAAGTAAAATTGGGGGTGGAGAACATCTAGTCTCAAACTCTCCTCTGCAGCTCCTTCCACAGGCAGACAAGCACAGCAGTAGGGGTACCTTGGAGTGTTCTGTTGTCACCCCCTAGTTCCTTTGCTCCTGCTTCAAAGTGGATCTGGACCACCAACTTCGAGCCTCCTGATACACAGGCCCTATTGTCTGGCCTTGAGACCTGACCTTAGCAGGTAAGGCAGCCTCCAAGGGTGGGGCCCATTCTTCCTCTGCAAAAACAAGTCAGAATTTCCCAGTCTGCCATCTCTCTTCAAATTGGTCACCAAATTCTCAATTTCCACAAAATAGGTATGAGGAGGCATAATGCCAAATGGCAAAGCTTTTCAAACTTTCAAAAACTCTAAAAAGTTCACATTTTAAAATTAAATAAGCTTGAACCAGTGTTCATGAAACACTTAAGAATGGAAATGATTTTTAACCTAATTTTCTTTTTTCCTTTTTCATCTTGGACTTTAAACTGAGTTCATTTTATCAGTGTATTTATTGTGACATGAGGTAAACTAACAAGCCTGACAATGGGCTCAGGATGAGATGCTAAGAGATCAAATATTAATACAAAATTATATCATAACTATATCCTTATTTGTACACTGTTTTCAAATTTTTAAGTCAAAATTGTGCTGCAAGACATTTCCTAGCCTCTAAAGATTCTAGCAATGAGAATTTGAGAAGCAGAGCCACAGACAAAGTTATGCTGGGTCACACACTGGGAAGATGGGCAAGTCCGCATTAAGCGTCCTTGATTGTTAACTCCTTGCCAGATTAAAAAGGCAAAAGTGAGAAGCTGATCAGATCGAGCATGTCTGCTATGGCCAACTATATACCTCTGAGAGTCTACTATTTCCTAGCCGTGATGGTATTTCAGTCTTGTTTTATTTTAAGCATAAAAGTGAGACAATCTTCCTGTCTCTGGAAAAGGGAGCAGATGTAGTACTTGGTGGCTGGTGATCCTGAGCCTCCAGCCATCTGGACATACATCCCTCAGCCCCCACAGCAAATGTTGATTTTTACTGAGCAGTCCAGTAAAAGGGAAAAGGACCCCAGCATTCAGCTTTCCTCAGATGAAACAATTGTGAACCACACACATAGACACATTCATGCTGGAGGGGATGAGTCACAAGTGTATCCTTCAGGTGCCCGGAACTTCCCACCTGAGCACCCTGTACTCAGCACCTGTCCTTTCCCAGCTGCATCCTCGGCCAGGCTTGGGAGCATCTCTCCTCTAGCACAGACCCGTAGTCCACTGAAGGGCTCCTCACAGCTAAGCTCGGGGTCTGTCATAGGGATGAAAGGAGCTTATAACTAACCAGAGCCGCTCCCTTCAGCCCTAACTGTCCCTTCGCATGTGACACCAGACAGACAGTACAGCGCTGTCTGTGCCTGCCAGAGAACCTTACTGAGAAACACAAAGCTCAGAAACATCAGAAAGACGATCACCTAACCCAGGAACACAGGTCAGATGTGGAAGATTCCAGAGAAGTCTGCAAGGTTTGGCATTCATGAAGATCAATGCTGAAGATGCTACAAGATGAAGAGGCTCAGCATGAATCACTAAAAGCTAGGGGAGGTGACAACAACTAGCCAAACATTTGGGGTGGGGGGGGATGGCAAACATGCTGGTTATTCAGAAGAGGAGCAAGAATACACTGAGGTTTAAAAATGGCAGTAACAGTTGTGAAAGTTAGTACACTCTGCAGTCTGTAAAAGGTTCAAGCACTTCAGCCTGAATGAAGCCTGGCCTTCCTCTGAAAGGATTGGCCACATTATTTACACTAGTACTCAGTTACTGGAGTTTTTTCTTATAAAACAATGAACATTCCAATTTAATAGAGATATTAATAAAACACATAATAATAATAATTTTAAAGGAAAAGTCTTATTATCCATAAATGCCCATAATTAAATCACAAGTTTCTAGAGAATAAGAGTTAATAAATAAGCTCCCATCCAGCCAGGCATGGTGGTGCACACCTGTAATCCCAGCACTCTGAAGGCAGAGGTAGAATCTTTGTGAGTTTAAAGCCAACCTGGTCCAGAAAGTAAGTTCCAGGACAGCCATGGCTACGCAGAGAAACCCTGTCTCAAAACATTCACCCCCAACACCCTCAACACACGTGCAAAATCTCCCATCCTTCAGGAAAAAAATGAAGCCCTTTGAGAGCAACTCTAACAAAGATATAATAGCCCCAAGCCAGGCTGTGGAGGTACATGTCTTTAGCCCCAGCTCTGGAGAGGAAGAGGCAGGTGGATCTCTGAGTTTGAGGCCAGTCTGGTCTATAAGAGCTAATTCCAGGATTGTTACATAGAGATACTCTGTCTCAAAAAAAAACCAAAAAAGAGTAGCCCCATCAGGCAGGGTTTCTAAATAAGGGAGCCTCTTGTCATCATTGTTCCACAAAACCATTAGACCAAGGATGGTGTCATGCAATGGTTCCTCACCTTGTGTCCTGTAAATAAGGGGAGAGTGCGATCATGATGGAACAGTCCTTGGCGGTCATAGCTACCCGGTACTGCTGCACCTGTGGAGGAAAGAGAGGGTAGCTCCAAGTCACAAGGCCTTTCCACCAAACAGAGCAACTATTTTCTGTGATAAAACCTGACGGTGAAGTTAGGAGAATGGCTGACATGCAGTGGGAAACAGTCCCTGTGACAATATACAATACACACACCAGCCTCCTGTATCTTTTCACCTCTTACTGCAAGCGTGTGGACCCCAACCTGAGACTTGTAGCCTGCCATCAGCGAGCTAACCAGTCTATCTTTGGGGAAGGAGGGAAGCAGAAAGTTGCCTCAGCTTTTCCATATGTTGACTACACTTGAGTATTCAGCAGTAATCACTGTACCTTCTAGAAGATGCATGCAGTGTATTTGGGGAAATGGTGATTATAGCCAATATTGGACACATTCTAGGGCTATGAATCTATTAATTCTGCATCCTCAGCTTGCAGTGAGGTATCCCACTGTACAAAGAGAAAACCAAAGACAGAACTGCCAGGTGATGACAGGGCTGGACCAAGCACAGGTGCATGCTTCTGAACCAGCTCTTCACACAACAAAACAAGCAAATTCAGTTCTGCATTATAAACCTGCCCAGAAACCCCAGTACCAGTACTACACATGTGATAGGCACATGGAGAGACCAAAGACGGAGTGTCCACCATGGCCACCACTACAACACACAATTTGAGGCAGTTTTTTAATCCCCTTTGTTTTTGGACCTTGGTACATCTTTTGAGTATTTTAGATTAAACAGCTCCTACTTTTATAGTTACATGAAAGGAACTGGCTTTACACATCATCACTGGCCCTAGCATTTGACCTGATGACAGAAAGTGCGCTCTTTTCTCCCTCTGAACCATTTCCTCTGATTTTGCAGAAGCAGGAGGTGCTGCACTGTGAAGGCCTCAGGTTGCACTTCCCTGAGGCAGGGAGGGGAAGGGGCAGCACCACACCAGGCCTGCTGGTTGTTCTGGGCCTTAAGAACCTGGAAGCAAGAGACACCTAGCTCCCATCCCCACACCCTCCAGTTAGCAAAGAAATTTGTAATTTCATGATACATAGCCAGAAGCCCAGTCAAAAAGTATACTGGGTGACTTTGTGTGTCAACTTGACACAAGCCATAGAGTCATCAGAGGAAGGAGCCTCAGCTGAGAAAATGCCTTGAGATGCAGCTGTAAAGCATTTTCTCATTTAGTGATCAGTTGGGGAGGACCCAGTCCATGATGGGTGGTGCCATTCCTGGCTGGTGGTCCTGGGTTCTATAAGAAGGTGGGCTGAGCAAGCCTATAAGCAGCATCCGCCCATGGCCTCTGCATCAGCCCTTTCTCCAGGATTCTGCCCTGTTTGAGTTCCTGCCCTGACTTCCTTCAATGATGAACAGCAATGCTGAAATGGAAGTTAATAAAAGGGTTTTATTAACTCTTTCCTCCCCAGCTTGCTTTTTGGTCATGGTGTTTTGTTGCAGCAGTAGAAACCCTAATTAAGACAAAAAGGAAGAGCTCGATATAAAGTGCCCTGAAGGCATAGTCAGTCTAACGAGGTACAGAACAAAAAAGTCATATAAGACAGTCTGAAAACCTAAACAACTATCAAGAACTTTACATGATACAGGCCTAATCCAAATGCTAAGAATGGCCAATCTGATGATCACAGGGAGAATGTGTAAGTCCTAGCCGCTTTGGTGATATACACATACAATCCCAGAATTTGGAGGAATCAGAAGGGTCAGGAGCTCAAATCACCCTCTGCAACAACAGTGAATAATTTCAGGCCAGGCTGGACTCCACATACATTTTTTTGTGTGTGGGTGCTTTGGCTGCATGTTGTGCAATGCCTGAGGAGGCCAAAAGAGCATCAGATTCCCAGGAAGTAAAGTTACAGATGATTGTGAGCCACCATATGGGTACTGGGAGTTGAACCAGGGTCCTCTCTAAGAATAGCCAGTGTTCTTTAACTGATAAGCCATCTCTCCAGCCTTGACATACAAATATTAAATATTTACATATTGTGTGTGTGTACCCTATATATGAAAAGATATTGTTGCTACAAATCAAAGAAATGAAATTATAGCTGTTCTTCAGTGCAGAGGAGGGATGTGCACATGTATCTCAGACACAAAACCAAGGAGTGAGACTTTCACTTAAGAGTATTGTTCAAGTGGGTTATTGAGCCAATTCAGTGGCAATAGCCAACTAGAAAAACTGGATGGAATATCAGAAATCTCTGCTTGGAGGCACTACTGACAAGACAGGGACAACAGGCTTTGGGTCTGTTTTCCAAAGAAAGGTCAACCTTCAAGCTGACAGGACAGGAACCATATGAGCCCTGTCTTAGTGTGCATACTGCTGCTCCACTCAGATTCACACCCTGAGCCCAAGCTGGCAGGCCTTCCCAGGAACTGCAGCCTTTCAGAAGGATCAACCCCAAAACTGGGTCACAGTAACACCAGCCTGCCAGTCCTCTTGGCAGAGACACGCCTATTATTCTCTTTGGAAAGACAATGCGAGGCAGCAAGCATTTCAAAAATAATTGCACAAATACAATTTCTGACACACAAGTAAAAATATGCAGGCACAAGACAGGATAACATGAATAAAAGCCAATAAAAAGGCCGTGTGAGAACCTAAACTTCCCCTTACTTTTTGCTAAGAAGTGGAAACTGCTCTAAAGAAATACCGGATATTTTGTTTTGTAAAAAGAGATAAAACTGAAAAACACAATAGCAGAACCGGATATACACAAAGGGACTCCAGCTGTTGAGGAACCAGACACACATGCTGCTCCAGTCAAAGAATCAGACCAAACAACTTCTGAGAAGAACTGGAAACCATAAAAATGAGCCATTTAAATGTTTTAGCAAAACAACATTAAGCATTCAGATTAACTAACAGGTGTGGCAGTGAACAGGGCAGAGTAACTACAAGGGCAGCGAAACTGACCAGTTAGTAAGCTAGGACCTGGTGGCCAGGGGTGTGACATATCCTCCATTGTGTTCTGTGCAGCAGCAATTCCCACAGTTTGTTTTCTGAGAAGTGTTAACACTAATTACCCACAAAGATAGGGACTGGACAAAGAAAGGTAACAGCTTAGGGGCTCAGACCAAAGAAGAGAAGAAATGGAAAGGAGAAAAAGCTACCAAGAATTGCTAAAATAGAAGAATCAAAGAAAATACCCAGAATGTAGCATGGAAAGGAACAGAGCCACACAATACAGAGCAGAAGGCTAACATGACATACAGAGAATCCATCCAGCACATATGTGACTAATCTAGAAGAAAGACAGAAACAAGTCTGTCAAAGTTAGGCCCTGCCTCAAATTTTAAGTCTAAGCAACAGAGAGTGTCAGGATAGACTTTTTGCTTTTATAAGTAATGTGTGTGTGTCTGTGTAGCTATGTGAGTGTATGCACACACTTGTGGAAGTGTTCTCAGAGAGGGGGGGAAAGGCAACAGACCCACAAGAGCTGGAATTAGAGGTGGTTGTGAGCATCCATTCATCCTGAAGTAGATGTTGGGAACTGAACCTAAGTCTTCTCCAGGGAAAGCAAGGGCTCTTCACTAATGGCACATCTCTCCAGCTCCTATATTTACTAATACGTATTAATAATACATTAATAAAATAACTAATTATACAATGTTAATCCATCTATCTAGCATCCAGAATATTTTTAAACAAAAAACAAATTATAGGGGCTGGCAAGATGGCTCAGTGGTTAAGTTTGGCTCTCAGCACCCACATTAGGTCCAACACCCTCTGGCCTCTGGGCACCTGCACACACATGGATGGTGTACGTGCTCATAAAATAATATTTTTAAAAACCATTTTTATGTCTACTCAATGACGTAAGCACTATACAAAAAGATGGAAAAGGCATATTAAGCACAAGAATCTAGAGAAGTGCCAGGTGGTGGTGGTGGCGCACGCCATTAATCCCAGCACTTGGGAAGCAGAGGCAGGCAGATCTCTGAGTTCGAGGCCATCCTGGTCTACAAAGTGAGTTCCAAGACAGCCAGGACTACACAGAAAAACAGCCTCAAAAAAAAAAAATCTAGAAGTTCCACTATGACAGAAAAAAGGAAATTTGAAGGTAAAAAGTATATCCAAAGATAAAAAGCCACTTGAAATGATAAATGACAATTGAAACATACTTAATTCTAATGCTGAGGGCACCTAAAACTATAGCCTCATACAGTGGGGAAGGAAATCCTAAATCCATCCATTCATGGATCACTGCTAACTAAGAACATGCAGCTATACTTACACAATATAGTCAGGGACCTGAGGTATAACTTGCTAAGTGAACCCCAAGGTTATTTTATCTTGCAAAAGAATCCTAAACCAAATTAAGGGTCTTAAAGTTTATGGTTAGACTGAATCAAACACTGTAACCTCAGTTTTTCCACCAACAGCTCTTGACTGCACAGGCGAGTCATGCAGCTGTTAAGTATGACATAGCACTGATAGGAAATGCATGTGCATCTTTGCAGACTGTATTTCCTTTGGGAAAGACTTTTCTACTTTAATATAATTAAGCCATAACAGTTTCATGCTGTAGAAAGGATGAAAGGTTCATTTTAAGAGATTATACAGTATGAACTTTCACATTTATTGTGAAACAAACTTTACCAGCGTTTCAGCAAGTTTTTTTGGGGGGGGTGTTGGAGGGTGGCAGTGGGGAGGGGTAGTATTGGTTTTAGGGGTTTTAACTCTGTGAAATTTGAAAACAGGGCAATTGTTGGCTATGGTACTTACTAGTTTTGTAGTAATGTTTTGCTAGCCTGACTTTCCTTACTGGTTTTTATGTCCATGGTCCCTGGTGACTGTTCCTCTTCTTGTTTGGGCTGTGTGCAGAGCAGTGTCTCATTTGTGTGTAGGCAGTCAGTATGTGAGCATATCCTTTGACTACAGAAGCATGCTGTGTGACAATGGAATGGGGTGTGGCTGGGAGTGGGATGCAGAAGCTTTAAGAGCATTTGTTTTTATTCAGAACAGTATTTCCCATCTTTTGCCTGAAGGCAGGGAAAGTGTACAGTATTTATTTTGTTTCTGTTTTACTCTCTGAATTTGTAAGTCTTTAAGTAGCTTTATTATTATTATAGGGGAAGACAAGTGACTTGCTTAAAGTTGTACTTAGAATTCTTACTTCCTAATTTGTGTATTATAAATATTGAAATTAAAATTGTATTACTTCTGTTTTGAAAAAAAAAAGGACATGCAGCAAAGGCACAGCTCAACCATTGCTAGAGAAAACATCACAGGACACATAGAGCATGCACAGCATGACTCCATATACGAGATGCTAAAAGCAGAACAAAGCACTGCACAGGAACACAGGTCAGACTCCAGCTAGAGAGACTGCATATGAGATCTTAGTTGAGACTGAGAAGCAATTCCAACAGGGGCTCTGGTTGGCTTCTGTTCACTGGGCTATACATTTTTTTTCTAAACACTCTTCTGTATATGTTATTTTTTCATAATCCAAACAGTTAATGAAATAAAGTCTCAAAAAGTTAAAATGAAAATGTTTAAATAAATAATCTCTTGCTTTGCAACCATATGGCACTGAAACCTACCAAACATAAATTCATTTACAAAACATCTCACAGAGGTGCTTATGTGCAGGAGGTAAAAATAAAACAACGTCAGTATCAACATTTGAAAAAAAATTAATTGAAATAGGATTACCACTGGGTAGTAGTGGTACACACCTTTAATCCCAGCACTTGAGAGGCAGAGGCAGACAGATCTCAATGAGTTCGGAGCCAGCCTGGTCTACAAAGCAAATTCCAGAACAGCCAGGACTGTTACACAGAGAAACCCTATCTCAAACAAAACAAAAAACAAAAGAAAAAAAGAATTACAATCACTTCCCCCTCTTCCCTTCCTCAAGCCTTTCCCACCCACCCCCACTCTCATGTGGATAGCCTCTTTTTCTTTATTTTTATATGAATATGTATGTATGTATTTAAGTATATATATATATATATATGCACAAATATATATAAATACAACCTGCTGAGTCCATTTTTAGTTGTTTGTGTGTCTGTGATTTCAGAGCTGACCACTCTGTGTTAGACAACCAATAAGGGGCTAATTCTTCTCCCAGCAGTCAATAGTTGTCTGTAGTTCTTTGTCTAGGGAGGGGACACTACAAACTTCCCCCTTCCACTTTAACGTGTCTATTGACATTGCCAGTGTTGCAGTGTTTTTTTTCATGCAGCTATTTCTAGAAGAGACTGTTTCACAGGAGACTGCCTCATACTCTGGCTCTTATGATCTTTCTGCCAGTTTCCCAGGGACAGTGAGGTCACAGACCTAGAAAAGAGTCTACTACTACCACATTGCTAGTCGAGTATAATTCATTACTACATTCTAAGTCTTATCCTTATACCCACTGATGACTTTAGCTACCCACCCCCATCAAAGAAGCCTTCTTTATAGCAAATGGAGACCATCATGCTCGCTTCAGCAGCACATATACTAAAATTGGAACGATACAGAGATTAGCATGGCCCCTGCACAAGGATGACATGCAAATTCATGAAGCATTCCATATTTTTACAAAGCATACAGAACAAAGAAAAAATATTAAGAGCTACAAAAGAAAAAGGTCAAGTAACATATAAAGGAAAACCTACCGGAGACCATTACACCACTCACCCACTTTACCCCCAATAAAGAATAAGTAGGAGGCTAGGTGTATGGTGCACACCTGTAATCTCAGCTACACAGATGGCAGCCGGAAGATTCCAAGTTTGAAGGTAGCCCAAACAACACACAAGATATTGCCATTTGGACCAAATAACTCCACTCCTAGGCATACACCACAGAAAAAAATATACAGCCGCATAAAAGCTTGTGCACAAATATTTACAACTGCACTGATTGTAAGAGTAAAAGTGGTCACAACTGAGATGTTCATCAACTGATGGGCAGGTGTCTAAATTACAGTACGTCCACTGTAATGGAATCTGAGCCATGAAAGAGAATGAGGAGGTGAAATCTGAAAGTTATCTATGTCAAAGCCGTGCACAAAGGCTCACACAATGACTGCCCCATTTATATGCAACACTTAAGAGAAAGAATGCAGTTGCTCGGGACTGGAGGGGCAGAGACAATGACAGTGAA
This sequence comes from Ondatra zibethicus, assembly GCA_004026605.1. NCBI lineage: Eukaryota > Metazoa > Chordata > Mammalia > Rodentia > Cricetidae > Ondatra > Ondatra zibethicus. The sequence goes on along the minus strand of PVIU01003032.1, from coordinate 46,428 downwards.
GGGTGTTTTTTAAGTGATGTGGTTGTGAGTAAAAGACATGGCATGAAATTGCTGCTAAAGAAAAACAGGACAAAGAGGACTAATCTGAATGGGTGAGAAAGTCAGGCAATAAGGGTCCAACACACAAATGAATCTGACAAGCATATCTAAAACAATACTCAAAACTGGGACTTTGAAAACTGTCTTAGCTAGAGCTAGCTGGTAGAGTGCTTGTCTAGCATGCTGCCTACCACACCCAAAGAAAACCTAAAATAAACAAATACCAAATGAAAAGTACACACACACTGGGAAAAACAACTAAAATTAAAGTACCCCAAAGTCCTGTATCATGTGCCAGCTGGGGCCACAAACAGCTGAGTAGCTTTACACTTTAAATATGGAGGGTGAATTGGACAGGGCACCATGGAAAGAATTCAAACAGGTAACTTCCAAACTGTGGAGTGAAGGTGAACTAAAGAAGCTACTAAGTAATGGAACACACAAGTCAGCACACTGATGGGGAGCCTCACCCCACCACTTCCCCACACCTGCTGCTTCTGGGACAGTTTTCCCGAGATACAGTCCCTCTCCTTTGTATCCTGTTGATGGATGTTCCTGAACTACAAGAGCAGTGCTAAGTGGCTGCCAAGAGACAAGAGGGCCCCCTAACCTGAAACATTGGAAGCTGGCCTTCCTGGAAAGTCTACTGGCTACACCTCCAGACAGTGCTCATAAAGTTAGAAGTCCGAAAGCCCAGTGTCCTGAGATGACAGTATTTGTCAGAGGCACCTGGTTCACTGAGATGAAACGAGCAAAAGAGCTTTGCACCAGGTCACCTTCAGCTTACTACGCCTGTTTCAGCTTTATGACGCACTGTGTCCAGTCTCAACTACCTGAACCGAAATCCATCCCTAAAAGAGAAATGGAGCAGTTGGATGTGGTGCACTCAGGAGGCTGAGGCCAAAGAAATGACAACCTAGTTCTACCCCTGGCTACACAGTGAGACCCTGCCTCAAAAAGAGAACAAGAGGGCTAGTGGGACGCCTCAGTGGGAAAAAGCACTTGATGCCAAACCTGACAACCTGAACTCAATCCCCAGAACCCTCATGATGTAGGAAAAAACAGTGCTGAAGTTGACCTCTGACCTCCATACTCTCATCATGGCACACAAACACCCACCAAATAGATTTTTAAAACAGTATTTTAAGAAGAGAAAGAGTGAGTATAAGCACAAAGCTCCATGTTCCAACCCTGAGCCCTCAAGCTTTCTGCCCAGTTCTCACCAAGAGCAACATCTCAGAACCACACTGGAGCATCAGGAGAAGTGAGCATGACCTTGATCTGACTTGTCAGAGTCTCCAAGTCCATATACACGTGTGGTCTCTGCAGTCACCACCACAAGGACTGAACTTTAACAAGCACCTCCCCTTCCCAACCCTGGTAACCAAAAATCCATGTCTTTTTCAAAGACTGCTGCACACACAATCCTCGCTATGGGCTATGGGCCCTTTGAGAACCGCTCTGTTGCTCAGAAGAGCTCCCCTGAGCCATTCATGCAGCAATGAGTGGAGCTGCAAGTGCAGCCGCACCAGTGTTTTCTAACCTAGTATAGCATGTGCTGAAAATACAGGGGTTGCCACAGCTCTTCTGTACATAAGTCCTCATTTCTCTGGGCTAAGTATCTATGAGGGCATGTGATGGTACATTTGACATGAAAACCTATCAGCAGCCCGTCTCAGAGCGAGTGCCTAGACACCAGCACTTTGTATGTTCCCAATGGATTTCTTTCAGCCAGTTCTAGGTACCTGTGTAGCTATAGGACTACATTTACTTGGGTTTTCTTCCTCCTTCCAGGTACTCACAGCTGGACATGGCAGCCTCCATTGCTGTACCGTGACCCAGAGCTTTCTCTGGAGTTCCCCCAGCTTAAGAAAGTTTCAGCCTGCACCTCAACCTCTGTGGCCTTGGCTTTATAAGACCTTCTCAATCCCTCTCTCAAGCCTCAGACACAGCATAGTTGTCAGGCTCCCAAAAGTGGGGGCCGGAGCCACCAAGCACTGGAGCCTGCATCTGAAGAGAAGAACAGAGCCAAGAGAAATTTCACTTAGACTCTCCCTCTCTATTGGCTGCCCCAGCACATCTGAGAAACGCTGTAGTCACTCTGCTTTAAATCTAGGCCGGGTGGTGGTGGCGCACACCTTTAATCCCAGCACTCAGGAGGCAAAGCTAGGCAGATCTCTGAGTTTGAGACCAGCCTGGTCTACAGAACGAGTTCCAGGACAACCAAGACTACACTGAGAAACCCTGTTACGAAAAACCAAAAATAAATAGATAGATAGATAGATAGATAGATAGATAGATAGATAGATAGATAGATAGATAGATAAATCTCTGAGTCCTGGGCTGTCACTGTTGTGGAGGGGAAGGGTATTAACCCTGAGTGTTAACACCTCAGGAATGCAGTGCTTCTCAATGAATCTACTCACCTTCCTTAAGGCGAAGGTCACTGTCCCATCATCCTCAGTAGACAGATCAAGCAGCTTCTGGTAAAATACTTCATCATAAGGCCCATCTATCTGTAATGTTTTCCTGAAGGAAAAGCACCAAAACCAAATAAAAAGGATGAGGAAGCTCCTGGAGACTTTCACTCACTAATGCATTCTGTATCACCCGGCCCAGTCTAACAATTACATGCTTTGTATCAGAGGCAGCTAAGAGACTTTGCTTGCTCTCATTAAGCCTGATTCTGTACCATCAAGATCTTCAACAACCCAAGCTTAGCCTTCAGCTGTTCACACACCCTTAGGCAAAAGCCAGTGAGGTACAAAGAGAACTGCCCATCAGATACTGCAGGTGTGAACTTGGGGACCTGGATGTGATAGTCTGAGAAGCTCAGGAGTTGCAAAGCCAGTGGGCTAACTGGAGCAACCTGTGGGACAACACTGCCCTCTGCAGGCCAGGCCCTGACATATGAATTTTGGAATGGTCACATTTATAAGTTCTCTTTTTTTTTTTTTTTAAAGATTTATTTATTTATTATGTATACAACATTCTACCTCCATGTATCCCCGCATGCCAGAAGAGGGCGCCAGATCTCATTACAGATGGTTGTGAGCCACCATGTAGGTTGCTGGGAATCGAACTCAGGACCTCTGGAAGAGCAGCCAGTGCTCTTAACCTCTGAGCCATCTCTCCAGCCCCTTAACAAGAAAGCATTTGCTTTCTAGGATGTTTTGTATTTTATTTTATTTCTTGAGAGGAGGTTCTGTTGTGTAGCCATTGGCTAGCCTAGGACTTGCTATGTTCTTCAACTGGTCTTGAACTTACGGTGATCTTTATAAGTTCTTCATTTCTGTAAGTGTCTTAGGGATGGATCACTAATCTCATATAGACCCTGGCACACACACATCCCAAAGGGGACTTCCTCAGCAGAGAGTTGGTTGTAGGAGTTTTCTGGAGCCAGGTTCTGTTTGGGAGATTCATTTTGTTCTGGAGTTCAGGCAACCTTAACCAGCCTAGCCTCATAGCTTCCTCTGGCACCAGCCTCACCTCTCCTCAGGAAACTCCTCCAGGTAGTGCTCAACCCGGTTGTATAGAGGGTAGAGGCCTTCGATGTCCAGCTGGTCCAACATCTGCACCTGGAGGGTTTTGTATAGAAGACAGCCCTTCGGTAACCCCGAGTGCTCTGGGGTGTTTTTTCCTACCAAGAACATCAAGGGAGAACGAGAGCAGGTTCATTATCAGAACTTAAAGACTGTGGAGGGAGACCCAGGCCGGCGCAGACAGCAGAGTTCACCCTGGGCATTACAGACATAGCCTGGGCCCCAGCCTAGCACTGAGGGCAGACGCTGCATTCCTTATAAAGCTAGAAAGATGACAGAGCACAGACTACCCTTTGCACGTAGTGGTTCTGCACACAAAAAAGATGGAGACTGTGCCTCTCCCCTTGGGCCTGTGCTGTCCAAACACTGACCCAGAATATACTTTAACTCCATCCATGCTCTAGAAGTCACTTTATATGTAAGCTTAAAGATAATCATTCTACGTGAAACAAGGCCCAGAACTGCAAAGATCACAACAATATCCTCACACCTTCAAGAAAACCATTAAGCTCACATATCAAGAGGGACAGGGTCTGGCTGCCACAATATGAACTAAACATGCAAAGTGATGGACAATGGTCAAGACCATTAGCAAGGTCCTGTCCTCACTGGGACAGATGAGAAAACAAAGCTCCATCCTTCACTCACAGTGGCGTGTACAGTATTATCTTAGCTGAGGTCTCTTAGAAAGAACCAACTAAAGGAAAAGACGAGGGAGGGAACAATGTCTATCCAGACACTCCAGCAAGATGCTCTCAGTCACACATCAGATGCCCTATATCAAGACATCAGGATGTCCATGCAGTGAATGTCTACCCCAATCATGATAGCTAAAAGATAAAAAACTACATGTGCTGACAGATTCGTGCTATTTAAAAAAAAACAAAAACACTGGGTTACAAGAAAACATGAGTATGATTTCATTGTTTCAAATACTGCTCACCCATGAGTTAGGCCTGTTTACACATTAGTGTCAGAAAGGTCTGTGAGAGAAGCCTGTGGTGTCACCAGATCACCTAGGTGCCAGCAACTATCTGTGTCCTTCCAGACACATTCTACAGCAATGTGCCCAGACTGTAGGCTTAGTTTCAACAATAAGGAATAGCTTTCATAACAAGTTCAAACCCCAGAACAGTCACTTAGTTTAAAAAAAAAATCATTTAAAAGAAAGTTGGCATGGGGAAGCAACAAGGAAGGCTAGGCCTGTAGAGTTTCTGAAGGACACAGGCCACTCACTATCAAACTCAAAGGACTCCCGAGAGTCGGCATCACAACACTGCAGTGGCAGAGCTGATCCAACCCCTCCTATTTACCAGGAAGGAAAGCCCAAGCCAAGGACCCTGAAAGCCTGTCCTTGCTCCACAGTGTTAGGCCCAGTCACAAAGGACTCCTGGTCTCAGTTCTTGTCTGACCGAGGAGTCTGCATCCAAAGTCAGGATGATGGTCAGAAGGGAAACATACAATGGAACACGGACTGACTGCAGCGCACACACAGGATACAGGCAGTACTAATTTCAAGTTGTCAAGCAGCTTAAAAACCCAGCTAAATGTGAAAAGCAAGTCTCAATTCTCTGTGAGTCAGCTAAGCCTCATTCTTGGAGCCATTACAGAACTAGACAGCACCTCCAAAGGTGCCACAAAGCCAAGCAGGGACACAAAAGTCACATTGTAGGTGCCACTCTGGCTACTTATGGGGAGGAATAGTCTAAGTATACCTGTAGACCCACAACCCACTTGGAGAAGGCCCAGCCCTACCTTGGTGATGTAGGCTCCTGCTGAAAGGGCTGGCTTCACAGACACGTGGGCCCTGGAGCCCAAGCCTCAGAGCACCTGCTCGGCCTTTGTCTGAGCTGCTCAGCAGCACCCTCGTGATAACACGCACCAGCTCCCGGATCACGGCCCTCGTGCAGTGAGGCCCACTGGCCAAGCCATTGGAAGGGAAGAAGAAGGGCTTCAAGTGGTGCGCAAGCTCCTTCAAGTCAGCCACAGGGCTCCGGGCATCACCACTACCATAAATCAGCTCACCATTCTTCAGGCAGGAAAAAGAAGAAAGGGAGATGGATCACACAAGCTGACAAAAACCAGCAGGGCAGAGCACAAACAGAGTGTTTTTAGACGAGGCTAGTCAGGGTTGCTGTACACTAGCTCCTCTGAAGAATCCTACTCTCCATGCTGTATCACTAAGCATGAGTCAGAGAAAGAAAGGTTCAGAAACTTCAGGCCAGCACCCTGGACTGACACCATCAGACAATGATCTCACAGCATGTCTGAGCAAATACTGAGCACAAAGCCACAGATGTCCACAAATCCCCAGTTACTTGAGGGCCCAAGCAGTATCTAGGGGTCAGGACTAGGCCCCACAGACCCCAGAGTCAATAGTAAGAGCAGTGACCAGATTCCTGACATAGAAATGTTCCTGCTTTAAAACTGCTGACCTTCATAGAACCCCGAAAAGTTGCTCCTTACCACACAGCGTTCAGTCTGAGCAAGCAAGGACGCATGCTAACACTGGGTTATAACAAGACCTGAGCTGGGGACAACGCCAGAAGCATCTCAAGGCTCTCTGAACTACATGCCTTCATATTTAAGCCACATGGTGGGTCCTCTAGAACACCCTCCAGTCCAAGCAGACACAACATCACAGCACCTGTAAGGCTCTTACCAAAGATACCAGAGTTTTCCCAGAACTATGGCACAAAGTGGAAATGCCTTCAAAGAGCAACAGCTAAGACACTGAGGCAGTGGGTGTGTGAAGCGAGGGTCTCAGGAGAGCAGTAATAGTCAAGAGAGTACGTTGACCTTGGGAGGTATGGCTATCTTCTCCTCATTAGATCCTGGGGTGCTTCTCCAGAGACTCCTGTCTAGGTCCTGTCTAGGCACCGCTCACCATGGTAGGCAGGAAGAAGAGGGTGACCACAGTGGAGCTGAGTTAGTCAACTGACATCCAGGGTAGGGTCATTTGTGTTTATGGTGAAGCTGGACCCTCCTCCAGGCCCAAAAGTGGTCAGGGAGTTCTCACAGCAACACCTTACCCCAGCATCAAGGGTCTAGACTTGAGAGGCATTGTAAATGTGAAATCCAGAGATGGAGTTTACACATACAAATATGGCCGTTCAAAGATCTCATAGGACATCTGGCGTAGCCACAACCTAGGTAGCATAGAGACTCTATAACAAGGTCCACACTCTTTGAATCCTACACTGTCTCTAAGCACAAGTGTCCAGATGGGATCTCTGACTACAACCAGGCAGCTTCTCCAAGCCTGGACCAGAGCTTCAGGAATGTTCTGCTTTGTTGGTTTGCAGAATTTCAGGGAGCAGCGAATGCACAGCATCAGACAGAGAGTCCAAGAGCTGCCAGGGCTCACCATGCTGAACTCACAGCACTGCTGCCTACTGCTTTAGAGAGCCCAATGGAGCCAGCAAGATGGTTCAGTAGATAAGGGTGCTTGCCACCAAGCTTAATGACTTCAGTTTAAAGCCAAGGACCCACATGATGGAAAGATAGAACTGCAAATTGTCCTGTGTCCCCCCCCACACACACACACACAAAGTAAAAGAGATCAATTTGTTTTTAATTTTTAATTTTAAGCTGGGCAGTGGTGGCGCACGCCTTTAGTCGTAGCACTTTGGAGGCAGAGACAGGTGGATCTCTGAATTTGAGGCAGCCTAATCTACAGAGGGAGTTCCAGAACAGCCAGAGCTGCACAGAGACCCTGTCTCAGAAAATAAGACCCAAAAAAAAAAGTTTTTACATTGTTTTTAAAAAGCCTAAAAGCTATCACATATCACTTTCCTTAAGCCACCTCTTGGGGAAGGGCTGGCGAATCTCTGGATTCTTCCATGCTGATTTTTACAGAAGCAACAGACCAGATACCTCAAATGTGGCCTGACAGATTCAGAAATGAGCTTCAAAGTTAAAGGGATTTATCTCCCTCCAGGATTTAAACACCAGGTTCCTAATCTCTTTTGGTTTTTCCAGACAAGGTTTCTCTGTACAGCCCTAGCTGTCCTGGAACTAGTTTTGTTGACCAGGCTGGCCCCAAACTCAGAGATTTGCCTGTTTCTGCCTCCTGAGTTCTGGGATTAAAGGCATGCACCACCACACCTGGCAAAGTAAAAAAAAAAATAGGAGAGAGGTCACTCAGTGGCAACCTAATTTGATTCCCAGATCCCACTGTGGAAAGAGAACTGAATCTAAGGACTGTCCTGTCTCCATACAAGCACCATAGCAAGTGCACACCAACAGGTCAAGCACGGTCTTTTTTTTTTTTTTTTTTAAAGAATGAAATTAACTAAAACTGTCTTCCTTTTCTGGATCTGGGGATGTGGAAACAGACAGCAAAGGATGTTGATTACTCTGACCAGCCTCCACAGTGAGAAGTTCTCCTGTCAGGTCTGGTTAACACCCACCCACGTCCCACCCTCTTCCTGAAGGCACCAGGCACACAGCCCCAAGACAGGACAGTACCTCCAGTTCACCAGTCATTTTCCCAGACCAGCAAGACATGGGCTTTGGAAAGTCCATTCTCAGTCCTGCACCCTCACACAGCTCCATGCTGCCTCAAGTCCAACTTGCTGTCCACTGGGACAAGAACAAAGGGGACTCTAGAGATACATTCGCAGCATGGCCACAGCCACCACCGCCTGTCCCCTCCCTCCTTCAGCCATGCCTCCTCCTCCTCCTGCAAGGTCAAGGCACGGAGAGCTGGTTTGAGGCAAACCAGCTTGGACACCACAACATATCTGATCACAGAACCTGTGGCCAGGATCATAGTGTAGTAGGTTTGCCAGGAAACCACCGTGGAATGGAAACAGCTCTTACCTTAAATATCCTCAGATTGTTCTGCGCCTCCTGCAGCAGACTCTTCAAGGCAAAGTGCATGCGCTGCTTGTTTCTGGAAGGACAAAGCATTAAAGGATTTAAAGGCAGTGGGCTGGCCTGCTCTCCACACATATTCATACACACAGTTCCAAACCGAGCTGGGACCTAGAGCGACCAGTAACTGTGGCCCTGAGCACATGAGGGGAGTTTGGTCTAGGGCCTAAAGGCAGTCATGAGAAGTTCCCGCAGTGGCAGGGAACCAGAAGGCCAAGATACACCAATCACTCAGGGCCCATCTAGCTCCATCTCGTCCTTCTAGATCCTCAGCTGCAGCTTGCAGAGGCTGGAGCACGTGCTTGGGCATCGTGATCACATGCTGTGACAGACCTCTGGAAAGGGCAGGAAGTCTAAAAAAGGCAGGAACATGGGACCTCTCACCCTCCCTCCACTTGGGGGACTATGGGACTGGCACCCTCCTGCCCTCTGCCCTACTCAAAAGCAACTGGCACCTGTTGTCTCTTCCTCATTGCCACTCATGCTCCAGACCGTACCCAGGCCCTCCATCAGTGTCCCTAAACACAGCCCCTTTCTCACCCCCACATGAAATCTACAGGGCTCCCAGAGAGGCAAACCACATCCTGAGGTCACACTGCAGACAGAACGTCAGCACTGGCACCCACAGCCAGCTCTGAAAAGGCTGCATTATAAACATTCCACGGACAGCTCCTGACTCAGGTTTGATAAGTTATAAATTCTCAATAATGCTCTGTATTACTGTTCGCTTCATAACATGCAGCCTTGGGGGCACAGGTAAATCAATCACAATTCTCCCTTACTGCACTGCCAAACTGACTTGGTTCTCACAGGAAAAACAGCAACATTTTGTTTTCTGGAATGGGCAAAGAGTCCTTTAGACAGAGCAAAGCCACACCCAGCTCACAGAATACCTTCCATTCCCCACTTCACTGAACCCCACACATTTACCACTGCACAGAACCTCCATGTATATTTCCAACCTCACGAACACTCGCACTTTACAGAACATACCCCACTCTCAACACTTCAGATAATACAACCAGTTTACAGAATACACCCCAGTTTCCCCACAATACAAAATACCTGTCCTCACCTCACCACATCACACCCAGTTCCTCCCTCATAGAAGATGCCCACTATCCCCACTTCACAGAACATGCCTCTAATCCCCACCCACTCTTTCTCACATACATGTCATCAACACTTCACAAAGTAACCCTCAAAACCCCTACCTCATAGGCTGTCCCTTAGCAGGCACCACCCAACCAAAACAACAAATGAGAAGTGACTCTTACCCTGAGTAGAGGTCGAGGGGACAGTATTTACTTATTTTCTTCCACTTTCCAGTTGCTACCTGGAAAACACCAAGATGACATAGTCTGTGACTACAAATAAAGCTCACAAAACAGCATAATCTAAGACGGGCTGAGGCTTTGATCTGGGAGAGGTCCCAGGTATACATCCCTATGTAGAAGAAGCCCACTTGACCCTTCACCCTAGGAAACTCCTGCTACCCCTCTGCCTCAGTCACTGCCAGTTCAACTGGCATGCGAAGGTTTGGTGACGAGAACAGCAAGTCTCTAAACTGTTAGCAGCAAGGGAAAGGACACTACACATGTAATCTTATGTTGCCAAAAGAATGGTCACTTGGCACAGCCTTTTGTGGTAACTACCAAAACTTAAAATGTGTACAACTCCAAATTAGTAAACCTAAATCTAAAATAACTACACAGAGCAAAGAGGCAACAGGGATGTGGACACAGCATTTGCTGCAGATATTAAGATATTTACTGCAGGAGGAAAGAATACAGTAAAGGAATGAATGAGTGTACGAATGGAGCCACTCCAAAATACGGACCAAACACCACCAATATTTATTCAACTGGCAGAACAATGCCTATGTGATGTCATGTTTGCTTTAAAAGTATAGTTATTTATGCAAACATGTATCAAACGCATCTTGAGAAAAACTTAACATACAACACGAAATCCTCAAAAATTACTTTTTGGAGGGAGCACTGGGCAAAAGTACAAATAACACAATTCTATTGTACCTTTTTTTTTTTAAGTAAGATTTATTTATTTAGTATGTATACAGTGTTCTGCCTGTATGCCAGAAGAGGGCACTAGATCTCAATATAGATGATTGTGAGACACCATGTGGAATTGAACTCAGGACCTCTGAAAGAGCAGCCAGTGCGCTTAACCTCCGAGCCATTTCTCTGGCCTGATCCTATTGTATCTTATGTCTGCATGCTCCACCAACAAACATAGGAAGAGGCACCACTGCTTGTCTGTGTCTGTACTGTTACTCTAGAACACTCTGGAAAGACAACCAAACTAATACTATGAATCACCAGAGAAGGGAAGTATCCAACTATCAGTTATGAGTGAGCATTATTTCATAATTTTAAAATATATACTTCTTAAACAACTTATCATATAAGATGGGCATGGTTTTTACATGTAAAAACTAGCAAAATTTGCCAGAATAATACATTCTTAAACCTCAGAAAATGTCTAAAGTTCTTTAAGAATCTGGGGAACTCAAGAAAAACAACTCAAGAAGTGGAGAGAAGGCTCAGTGTTTAGCAACACTGGTTGCTCTTGCAAAGAACTCGGGTTCCATTCCCAGCATACACATGGCCACTTACAACTGTTATTCCAGTTCCAAGGCTCTGAAACTCCCTTTCTCACCTCTGTGGCATCAGGCATAGAGTACAAACACAGATGCAAGCAAAACACTTGTTCATAAAAATAAAAGTCTATCTTCTAAAAAAGAAAAAAATCAACTAAATATAAATAAATAAGAACAGGGAGCGTGACACTTTTTAATCTCACTGTGTAACCCTGTGGAACTCTCTATGTAGACCAGGTTAGGCTCAAACTCACAGAAATCTGTCTACCTCTGCATCTCAAATGCCAAGATTAAAGGTGTGCAACACCATGCCAAGTTTCTTTTTGACATTTTAAATGCCCCATTCTCATCCCTCTGTCTATCTTAGTTAGGGTTTCTACTACGATAAAAGACCTTGACCAGCTGGGTGGTGGTGGCGCACACCTTTAATCCCAGCACTCCTGAGGCAGAAGCAGGTGGATCTCTGTGAGTTCAAGGCCAGTCTGGTCTACAGAGTGAGTTCCAGGACAGGCTAAAAAGAAAGCTACAAGAAACTCTGGGGGGGGGGGGGGGCTATGATCAAAACTGACTTAGGGATGATGGGGTTATTTCATCTTATACATCCAGGTCCATCATTGAGGGAAGTCAGGGCAAGGGGCAAGAACTCAACTGAAGCAGAAGCCATGGAGGAGTGCTGTTTATTGGCTTGCTATCCATGGTTTGCTCAACCTGCTTATAAAACCCAGGACCACCCATCCAGAGGTGACACTGTTCCTTGTGGGATAGCAATGCCTGCTATGGGACCTCCCACATCAATCATTAATCAAAAAAATGTCCCACAGGCTAAGCTGGCAGGAACACTTTCTTAATGGAGGTTCTTTCTTCCTAAATGACTCTAGTCTGTCAAGTTGACAAAAAACTAGCCAGCACCCTATCTCTACCTCAAGGGAAACAAACATGATCCTGTTGCATGCACAGTGCAGAACGGCAGCCTGGCAATCTCCATGGAGAACACAAAACAGGGCAGGCACATTCACAGCCTCAGCCCAGAGGACTGCCGTTACCTGCCCTGTCTCTCAGTTCCAGGAAGGCTGGACTTGCATGGTTGTCTTTTCTGACCTGATTGAGAGCCCACCCACTGAAGACATCTTTGCTGGAGCATTTGTCAAAAAAATCTAGAGGCTACCGTTTACCTTCATGACTTCCTTACACAGTGGGTAACCGTGGGGTAAGCAAGTATAACCTAAAACTCAGAAGAAAAAGCTGGGTAATGAGGATGTGCACGGAAGCTTTGGAAAGCTCCATCTAACACATCCCTGGTGATCTGAAAACCGCCAATGGGCCATGGAGAGAACAGAGAAGGCCCTAAGCTCTCTCTTGAGCTTTTTTTTTCCCCCTATTTTAATTAGTTTTTCTCCCTTCTCATTTTAATTGTTTGGATAAGTATGTGCTATACATTTTTTCCCACTCTCCTTTCCTTCTCCCCTCCCCGTCCCACCCCCTACACTCCCAATTTACTCAGATTTTATCTTTTTTCTCCTTCCTAGGTGGATACATGTATGTTTCTCTTAGGTTCTCTTGAGCTTATCTGAGACTCCATGGAAGAGAAAGGTAACCCAAAACTGTCCACGACCCTATAGAGCTTGAGCACTGTACACACGCGCGCCCTCGCACACTCAGCAAAGACTTAAGAGATGGGGTTTGAAAAACTACCAATCCCAGTAAGCAGCCAATCAAGTAGAGAGTTCAGGGACCACATGTGACCAAGGATTCATATGGGACTTTATGGGGCTGGCAAGATGGTTCGGGAGGTGAAAGAACTTGCAGAGCAAGCCTTGGAGGCCTGAGTTCCAATTCCAGAACCCAAAGTGTAAAGAGAGAAGAACTGACTCCCAATCACTGTCCTCTGACCTCCACATATGTGCCTTAACATGAGTATGCACGCACACATGCACACCTCTCTCACACATACAAATAATAATAATAAAATTTTAAAAACTTACATAGACATCACAAAAGAAGCAAAGCAGTCACTAAACAGTAACGAAGGTAGAGGCAGGAGGAGAAAGAGTTTGAATCTGGGTCACATGAGACCCTACCTCAAAAAAATTAAAATGGGACTGGCAAGATGTTCAGTGGGATGCCAGGAGGTAGTGATGCACGCCTTTAATCCCAGCACTCGGGAGGCAAAGGCAGGCAGATCTCTGAGTTCGAGGCCAGCCAGGTCTACAGAACAAGTTCCAAGACAGGCTCCCTAGCTACTAAAAAACCTTGTCTTGAAAAACCAAATAAAATGGAAAAAAAAAAAAAAGATGGCTCAGTGGGTAAAAAGCCAGATAACCTGAGTTCAATCACAGAGCCCAAGCTAAAAAGCTTTATGTGTAGCACACATGTAATTCTAGCACTCCCGAGGCACTGTGCAGCACACATGTAATCTCAGCACTCTTGCAGCAAGACGGGAAGCACAGACACAAGACTCCTAGAAGCTTGCAATCCAACTTAACCCGAATAAGCATCATGGCAGAAACATCAAGAGAGGACCCTGCCTCAACAGGGCACAGAACTGACTCCTGAAAGTGGTCCTTTGACTTCCTCACTCAGATTGTGTACACATACACACCATACGCATATACACATAATAGATTAATTAATTTAAAACAGTAATAATTAAAAGGGGTTGGAGATAGGAGCAATAAAGGGGAGGGTAAGGGTAGTATGATCAGAATATATTAAATATTCATATATGAAATTATCAAAGAACAAAAAAAAATTGAGACATGGTTTTTTGTGTAGTCTTGGCTGTCCTGGAACTTGCTCTGTAGACTAGACTGGCCTTAAACTCACCGAGATCCAGCTGTCTCTGCCTCCTGAGTACTAGGATTAAAGGCATGTGCCACCACTGCCTGGCTCAAAGATCAAATTTTTTTTTTTTTTTTTTTAGTTTTTTGAGACAGGGTTTCTCTGTAGCTTTGGAGCCTGTCCTGGATCTAACTCTTGTAGACCAGGCTGGTCTCAAACTCACAGAGATCCACCTGCCTCTGCCTCCCACGTGCTGGGATTAAAGGTGTGCGCCACCACTGCCCGGCTAAAGATCAAATTTTTAAAGATTTTTTTTTTCCTTTGAAAAAAAATTTTGTGTTTTGCCTGTGTATCTGCACACCTCATACACATATCTACACATAGATACAAACACACATATCATTTCAAATAATAAAAATAAATATTTGTAATAATAAATATGTAGTTGAAAAGAATAACTTAAATGAAGAATAACTAGAAGGGTTCAGTAGCTCTACTGAGTGAACAGAAGAGATAAGCCGTGACTGTTAAAAGTTCAGGACACCCACACCTACACCCACCAGGACTGTAAAAGCCAAGGACTAGGACAGGAATTAGGTGTTGTACAAGCTTACACTCCCAGGAGGTAGAGATCCTCAGCTACCTATGGATTCAAGGCCAATCTGAGCTACATAAGACTCTGTCTTTAAAAAGCATGAGAGGGAAAAGAGGATAAAGGAGAATAAGAGAGAGGGAGAAAGGAGAAAAGGGAAGGAATCTCGTAACATTCAATCAGTAATAAAAAAAAATCTTCCAACATAAAAAACTACAGTAACAGCCAGGTGGCAGTGGTGTGCACATTTAGTCCCAGCACTCAGGAGGCAGAGGCAGGCAGATCTCTGAGTTTGAGGCCAGCCTGGTCTACAGAGTGAGTTCCCAGACAGCCAGGGCTACACAGAGAAACTCTGTAGTAAGCAAAGTCCTGGCATGAAGACAGACAAATACACCAAAAGTAAAAGAACAGAGAGGAGCCCCTTGCCTACAGGCCCAACATCTTCGAGAAGATTACCAGGACCAATGCTTAGAGCAAAGAACAGTCACAGGCACTGAGAAAACCAGATGCCTATCTATATGCAAAAGAATGTAACTGGACACTTACCCAAACCCTTACACAAAAACAAACTCAAAATGGCTGAGATCTAAAATCAAGAATGAAAATTCTAGAAGAAAACAGGTAGAAGATTCCCACCGCTGGACTTGGCAGTGACTGCTTGGCTACAACATCAACGCAACCAAAGGAAAAAGAGATTAACTGAACTTAATTAAACTTAATTCAGCACAAGAAAAACAGAGAAGCACCTGCTAATCGCATCTCTCTAAGGCACTGACAAGCTGAATACACAGAGCACTGTAACTCAGGCATAACAAACTTGAAGTGGGAAAAAAGCATCAAGGAAAATAAAAGCTGCAGGAAAATGGATGGGAATGGAAACCATTATGAAAGCCAGCTAGTCCAGCTCTGTCCCACACAGAGCCTCTCCAATCTCTATCCCTGCACACTTATGTGTGAATATGCTTAAAGGGGAAGAACAGAGTCATGGGAGGGGACAAAATGGGGCTTCAAGGGAGAAGGGGAAGGAGAGTAACCACACAGGGCTGTAGCTCAGGGGGTAGGGTGCTTGCCTAGCTTGAATGAAACTCACTACTTAATTGTCAGCCAGCATGGCATTAACAGTTTGATCCTTAGATCTCACATGGTGGAAGGAGAGAACCAACTACAAGTGTCCTCTGACCTCCATGCACACAAAAATAAATTATAAACAAAAAGATCAAAACTCTTAAAGAATAATAAAGTAAATGTGAGCTACTCATGAAATGAAAAGAGGGTAATTAGCAATTCCTTTCCATCTTCTAGAAATCCCAGTGGCTTCCCTCAGGCCCAGCTGCCCTATATTCTGCCCTCCCACACCTGACTCAGTTCTCACCTTGAGGTGCTGGTGCATGCAGTATCGGCACACCTTGTGTTTCATCTCGTGGGTAACATCATTTGAGAAAGGAATAAACCCACATTTTGGCTGTAAAATAAGAGAAGAAACGTTTAGAAGAAATTACATACTTCTCAACACACATACACACATACACACACACACACACGCGCGCAAACTATGAGCTAGAGAAAAACAAGGATCAGGTAGAAATGTCCCAGAAACTGTTGTCAACTTTCCCCATCACAGGCTACACCTTTCTCCCTCCAGAGGACAAAAGGGCAGCACTCTCACTGGGAGGACTGGTGGAGCTCTGCCTGGCTGACACAGAGCAGCTTTGTACTCTCACTGGCAGGCTGGAAGAGTGGAGATGGGCCGAGGGTTCTCAGCTCCAAGAAGCAGAACCATTGTTCCCACTGTCACTATGTATGGCCTGCAAGACGCCCATCTGATAGTTGCTAGGCTTTCAGGACGTCAGGGATCCCAGCTGCCTTCTAAACTCTGCATGCTGTCAGTACATATAACCTGAGCTTAGTGTTCTGGACAGTGCAGCTAAGAGACAGAACATCCAGCCCCCAAGGATCAAAAGGCCCAAGTACTTGGGCCAAGGCATGCCTCAGGGTCATCACCTCTCAGAGGGAAGGAAGAGGAGAAGTAATAGTTCTGTGGGGTGGGGGAAGCCTTCTAGGGTACTTGGCCAACTACTCAGCAGAGGCAGCTGAAGTAAGGGAGTGTTGGTCCAAGATCCAGGGCTCTGAGCCAGCACAAAGAGACCTCTGAAGGGCTTCTGTGCCTCTGGGAAGACCTCCTGAGCAGAACAGTCTCCAGTCAAAAAGAACCCTAGATTTGGGTCTTCGGTATAAGAAACAGGAAGCAAATGGCCAAGACTGTGAGGTTTTAAGCTACACCCTGTACAGAGGGGATCCAGTGCAGGTGTGTGCTTGTAGGTTCCCCCATTGTTAATACCAGGGAAGTATGAAAAGAAAAAAGTTGAGCTCCTCAGAAAGGCTGAACACACACTCAAGACAGAGCCAAAGAGACTCAGGGAGACTCATCGCCTGAGAGCCACCTTTCCCTTTACCTGTAGTGTCATCCCACCATGAATGAAAACCCACCTTAATCTCTACACACAGAATCGGCCGGTGCTCCGCAAAGTGGTAGGTCTGAAGTCTGGTTAAATTGGGAAGGCACATAGCATAACCACTGAGTGTGTCCAGGTCCTTGTCACAACGAGACTCTGGAAGACAGAACATGAGTCATAGCTGAGGGTCAAGATAAGAGACAGACAGCCCCTATAATACAAGAGTCCTGTGGGGGAGGTTCCCAAGACAGGATAGCCTCAGGCAGGCAACAGGGAAGTGGGAAAGCTACCATGACACATGATCAGGCCATATACTGCCATCCCTTTAGGAAGAAGGTCAGCCCTGTCACGCTCTAACCCTAGACAAGGAGGCCTCCAGAGCTGCCTGAAGGCAACACTCAGTGAATGCTGTCACAGTCACTGTAGGAGAGGATGTCTGGACTCTCCAGGACCCCAACTCCACCTCTTCAATTGGCAGATCTCATCCTTACTCCCCCATGGTATAAATCGTAACCCTTCTAGTCAATTTTTAACCCTGAACATGACCTTGGGGAGCTTTAAAGCATGCAACAGAAATCAGAAGTGAGAGGAGTCTTGGATGGCCCTAATTCCACCACTCTCTCTGCCCAGGAACAGGGAGAAGTGTAGTACAGCCCCTTCCTTCCTTTCAGTTTTTATTGTTTTTCCTAATTCTTGTTGTTCCCATGTCACCTCAACATAACTCTGCTGCAATCGGGCTCTCTGCACCTGGGGACCAGTGTCCCCTTCCAAAGAGTAGACTTAATCCAACAGCCATTACAATGCAGCAGGGCTCTTGTCACTGTGGAGTGTCACACCTCCACTGTGTATGACGTGAAATGGGGTGCTGAGCAGCAGCAGATGAGTAGGACCCTGAAGCTGGCCCCAGTCCATCCTGGTGGACATGAACACCAGAACCCAGTGCGATGCAGCACCCTCCACCTCCTGCTTCTGCCCCAGACAGACTCCAGGGCACTATTTCATTTTCTGAATCAAATCAGGAAGGACTTTATTGTGGCTGATTCTATACCATTATTTTTGGTGGTAGCTATAGAGACATTTTCATAACCAATACATGGACTTTAACATGTTTGATCAGTGACCATGAAAGAAAAAGCTTTAATCTGATTCTTGCCAGCAAAACCCACCAGCACACACAAGAAATGGGACATGGGGGTGGGGACTAGGCCTTTGTTCACAAAAACTGCTGCAAAATGTCTGTACCTAACCTGGGGTAAACATTTCCAAAAGCCTTTTAAAATTACAAATGAGTCAACCATGGTTGTGTATGCCTTTAATCACAGCACTTGGGAAACGAAGGCAGGCAGATCTCTGTGAGAGTTCAAGGCCAGCCTGGTCTATATAGTAAGTTCCAGGGCAGTCAGGTCTACAAAAAGAGACCTGTCTCCTCTCCCCCGAAAAAAATGAACACTGTCTGATACCTTACCTGGCCTTTCACACTGTATTTTTAAGCATAGTTGTTTCACAAACTCTAAAGGCAGCTGAACAACTTCCTGTAAGAAAACACACAAAATATACAGATTGTACAATGTCTTGAAGACTGTTAATGCCTCAGAACTATGCACAGTTAAACACAGTTAAAAATAGTGAATTTCACAGTATGTGTATTTTATACCCCAAATACTATAGTTTAAAAAATTCAATGTGCCGGGGCTGGAGAGACGGCTCAGCGGTTAAGAGCTCTGACTGCTCTTCCAGAGGACCAGGGTTCGATTCCCAGCACCCACATAGCAGCTCACAACTGTCTGTGACTCCAGTTCCATGGGATCTAACACCCTCACACAGACATATATGAAGGCAAAACACCAATACATATGAAATAAGTAAATTAAAAAAAATTCAATGTGCCAATTTGGCAGTAAGAGACAATCTATAATTCTTCAATACATGTAGAGGTTAAACAGAGGCAAAAACATTTTCATTTCCTAAAGGCAGCTGGCCCTCCTCACAGCCAGCCAGGACCCATGACACTGGTGATCAGCCACACCAACAGTACCTCCTGTCACAGCCCCTCCTGGTCCCTCAGCATCTATAGACACAGAATAAGGACTTCAAGAAACCCTGGCCAGATGGCTGGCAAGCTGTACCTGCTGAGTGACAACACGGGGCCCACGAGGCTAGTGATCTCCCTCAGCTGTTTATTTGTAACTTACAATGCAAAGAAAATTTGCATCAATTTAAACCATGTTCCTCACTGTCATCCCTGCCTATGTTCTGAGGGTGGCAGAATTGTGACTTCAAAAAAAAGTCCCAAAGTGACAAAGGAAAAGTGCCTAGGACAAAACTGCTGGGATCTTGCCTCAGGAAAACCCAGACTCAACCAAAGACTCCCACTCATGTAATGGAGGCCGCGCATTTGTTTCCCAGTTGCCCAGACACAAAATAATCACACAGAAACTGTATTATTATAACACTGCTTGGCCTATGAGCTCACACTTCTTATTGGCTAGCTCCTATATCTTAAATTAACCCACTTCTGTTGATCTGTGTATTGCCATATGGTTATGGCCTACAGGTAAGGTTCTGTCCATCTGTCTCCTGCAGGGGCTACATGGCTTCTCCCTGACTCCACCTACTTGATATATCTTTTCAGTCTGGCTATATTCTGTGAAGCCAAAAGCAATAAAACATATTAACAGCATACAGAGGGGAATCCTACATCACACTCAGAGAAGCACACCAGGGCTGAAAAAGCATAGTTCCCAGAAGATGGTGCCTCTGACAACCTTTCTCCCAGAAGACATGAGGAGGTATAAACACTATTCAATGGACATATCCTGTGGAAAACTGCAGGGATTCTCCTAAGGGGGTCACACTTGACTTCCAAACATCCCCAAAACTAGACACTGTAGAGGACAGGCCACAACATCAGCAGCCAAGGGAACGCAGAACAGAGGCAACTTTCCAAGTCCGAAGCTCAGAAGACAGGACACGTCAGACAGGCAGGCCAGAGGATTTCCCCCGTCTAGTCCCTCCCCACCACAGGCCAGGTACAAAGACAGTTAACCCAAAACACATAGCAACGTTAAGGGTTTTCAAAGCTTTTCTTCTAAAGCCCTAACTAAGCAGCATCCATAGTAACTCACACCCATGCTCACATCACAAGGCTCTTCTAGGAGGAGCCTCCAGGAATGGGCCCACATTGTTCTTTAACCCACAGGAAGTCAGGACAAAGCCCCCTTCAGGTTCAAGGATAACATAACAAGTTCTCACTGGAGAACTTCACTATGCAGGAGCCTCTGGCCCAGCTGACTGATTTGCCACATGGCACAGCAGTGGTGTAGGAGGTTCTTCTGTCTATGTGTTGCTTTCATTGGTTGAATAAAGAAAATGCCTTGGCCTTTTGATAGGGCAGCACTTAGGTAGGCAGAGTAGACAGAACTGAATTCTGGGAGGAAGAAAGCAGAGAGCTGCCATGGAGCTGCCAGGTCAGACATGCTGAATCTTTCCCGGTAAGCCACGACCTCGTGGTGACATACAGATTAATAGAAATAGGTTGAATCAAGATGTGAGAGTTAGCCAATAAGAAGTTAGAGATAATGGGACAGGAAGTAATTTAATACAGTTTCTGTGTGATTATTTCTGGTGTAAGCTAGCCGGGCGGGACGGAACAAGGGGCCCCACTCCCTTCAACACAGCAGGTGAGAAAAGCTTGAAGACTCTTAGTGCACAAGGCTAACACTGAGATGTCAGTACTGTCAGTGCAGAACTGGATAGAAATTGAAATGCAAATAAATAGCACTTACCCCACAATGAACATAGTTCTCCCCCAAAAAGTCTTTCATGACATTTTTGCCAAAGTCTACTATGTTCTGCAGATGCTGAAGTATCTCTTCTGAGGTCTGGAAGAGACAAGCACAGGATAGCTTCAAGGTGGACCTCCAGGCAAGGCTCCTAATATCACCCTCTTCCAGGAGTCCAGCTCAGGACAGACTAAGCAGCCACCCCATGTATACTCTAAGTAGTGTGCACCCCACAAACCTCTGGAGAACTCACCACCCATACCCAGCAATGCTCTGCACAAAGTATGTGGAGATATCCCACAGCTCCTACGACTGGGTCTTGTCAGAACTTAGCCTGACAGGAAAACCCAGCACACACCCCAGGGCCTGTGCAACTATGTCACAGCTCCTGATAAAATCCATCTGGGGAACAGAAGGGTGACCATGTGAAACCTGCCCAGGAAGGCCTAACAGGTCATTCACCATGGTGGGATGAACACACACTACAGCCATCGTACAAGGACAGGCGTGACAGAAGAGGCTGAAGCCACCCCAAAACACATCTGACAGAAACAAAACACCTTGGGTCATTTCTCTTCAGCAGCTGAGGTAGGAGTCACAGGATGTTTGAGTCTCAACTTATCCCCTCTGCCTGGTCAACCCACCTTTGACTCTCATTCCTGCCCCAGTTAAAGGCGACATTCCTGCATGCTCCTAGGAGACAAGCCTTGAGGGCCTCTATCATATCTACCACCAATGTCCCATAGCTCCCATGACCTCTGCCCTCACATCCTGACACACTGTCTCCCAGACACTCTAATGAGACACTGAATCATCAATCCTGTCCATCAACCAGACACAACCCCCTCAAAGAGTTCCTCCTTCCCCCACTAAGGAGCTCAAAGGCCAGGTGAGCCCTATGTAGCTCACAGGCAGCTGGCCATGTACAAAGCAAGACAGGCCAAGTGTCTCAGCCTCCCTCACAGTGTGTGCTGGAACAATAGGACCAGATAAGAAGCTGTGGCCACAGGAGCTTCCGATACTCGGTATCTACCTGAGATTTACCAGGAAGCAGCAGTAGCTCAACTTGGATAGATAGGATGGCAGGCAAGCCTTCATGAAGGGTCCACTCACTGTGCTTGGATGATTCAGCCAACACAGCCTACTGCTCCACCTGACCTTGCCCACTGTGATTTTAGCATAACAGATTGTCTACCCAGTGTGACACACTATTTTCTTACACACAATTCCACTGAGGCAACTAAGGAACCCATCAAGATCAAGTTGAAACCTGGTCCTGGGATCCTCTGAACAGGGCCCACAGGCTACACCAGAGCTCATGCAGACAGATCTACCATAGAGTAACACAGAATGACACAGAGGGCCTGTAGGTCTCACACATCAAGAATGAGGGCCCACTACTTCTCACATTGAATGATTATATCATACTTAAATTTCTACAATTAGCATTAATATTTCTGCACTGGAGGGCTTAGGATATAGGATACACCCTAGAAGAAGGGCACTTTCCTGTCCTAGGCAAAGTTCCAGGTTCAGTTCCTAATACTAAAACACACACGCACACACGCATGCACCACACATGTGCTTGCCTACCTACTCCCGCAGACCCACCCCCCAGGAAAACATCCAGGTCTTCTTAAGCAAATGCTATGACGACTGTGGCCAGCCCACCAATCTTACCTTCTTCTTATTTGGAGGAAACTTCAGAAAACGCAGAACTACACAGCGCTGTTGGAAAATAAAACAAAGCAGGATCAGTACTGGCCCAACACTCAGGACTAAGAGTCAGCGGTTGTGGAGAAGGGGCCAAGAGCAGCATGAAGGAACCCAGCTGGGGTCACTTTCAGAAAGCTTGCACCACAAAGCAGCCAGCAAAATCTTTGGCCTTTGACCCAGCCCACTCGCTGCTAGATATTATTTATGTTAAGGAATAAGGAAGCTCAAAAATCATTATCCAGGGGCCAGTAAGATGGTTCAGAGGTAAAGAGCACTGGCTGTTCTTCCAGTAGGTACTGGATTTGAGTCCCAGCACCCACTTGGCAGCTCATAACCAGCACCAGTTAGCTATGCACAGGATGCACAGACATAACAGAAAAACACCATTGGGTGGAGAACTCACTAGGGTAATATATGACTAGGTACAAGTGCAAGGACCCTCAGAGGGCACTGAAATCCTAGAACTGGCAATTTGTGAGCTGCCCAAAGTTGAGTCCTGGCAGCTGAACTCAGGTCCTCTGGAGAAGCAGCAGTACATGGTCTTAACTTGTGGGCCATTTCTCCAGTCCTCTTTTTTTAAAAAAAAAAAAAAAAAAAAATAGGCTATCTACATAGCCTGAGACGCCCTTAAATTCACCATCTTCTTGCTCCTACCTCCAAAGCATTGAGATCATAGATGTGTGCCAGAATTGAGCCCAACTCAATTTTACATCTGTCAAATCACAATTTCTAGCAAGATCCTGTTTAAAAAAAAAAGCAAAAGTTGTTTTGTTTTAAAAGCACACACTGCTAAATGAAGTGTGCATATGATCTCTTTGAATGAAGGAATGAAGAACACTCAAAAAACACTCATGACAAACTCCATAACATTTCCAAGTTGTAACTACTAGTTTTGGCTTTTGGATTTTTTTGTTTTTTGTTTTAGAAACCGTCTCACTTCAGAACACAGTATGTAACCCAGACTGATCTCATGGTATTTCTCCTGTCTTAGCCTCCCGATGTTGAGGACTGAGTTCCCAGCCAGTCTGGACTGCATAACAAGAGCCTATTTCAAATACATACAAACACACACATACACACCCAGAGCTGGGTGTGGTGACATACACATGTGATCCCAGCAGCAGGAAGGCTAATCAGGAAGGACTTCCATGACTTCCAAGCTGACACAGGTTACATACAGCATGAAACCCATCTGAAAATGGCTTTTCAAATGGGGGTTGGAAAGATAGTTCAGAGGTTAAGAGTGCATACTGGTCTTGATAAGGACCCAGGTTTAATTCCAGCACCCACATGGCAGCTAACAACCAGCTGTAACTACAGTTCCAAGGGATCTAACACCCTATTCAGACTTCTGAAGGCCTCAGGCATGTACATAGCACAAAGACATACACACAAGCAAAACACCCCCCCATGTACATACACAAAGAATATAAGTCTCTAAAGAATTTTTTTTGTAAAAACCCAGTATTTGTGGGTTACCTAAGAAGCAACAAAGGCCCTGTGGAGATCCCCACCCATGCACACTACTCCTCTTCCCAGCCCTCCAGTCCATCTTGTTTAAATATTTTTGAATAAATTATTTGTTTTTAATTAAGATATGATTTTAGTTTATAAATTAAAATATAATTTCTCCCTTTCTTCCCTCCAGCTCTTCTCATATCTTCCCTTCCTTCTCAATATCACTGAGAAGGCCTCAACAATTCAAAGTTTTGTGTAAGGGTCCAGGCCTTGCTATATCGCCCAGGTTAGCCTTGTACTCCTAGGCTCAAGTGATCCTCCTGCCTCAGCCATCCAAGTAGCTGGGACTATGTGAGAACTACAGGCAAGCATCACCAAGCACAATCTCACCAACCCCTCCTACTTAATTCCCATTGCCAACCGATGCCATGCATTGGATACACTGCTAATCAACTGTAGATCTGAATGCCTATCCTGGCCTGCAGAGCTGAAACCCAAAGCACACAAGCTAGAACTGCTCCCTCCTCATGTTCAAAGCAGGCATCACCAATAAAGCTTGGGAATCACTGGGTTAATGATCACTTTAATGGAAGTAAAATTCCATCTAAATTTAAAAAAAGAAAGTAGATCTGCAGAAAAGATAATTATAATCAACTTCTAGAAACTCTCTTCTAAAAGTTGATTTCTCCTTATCTGTGTTCAATAGTGCTGTTCTGCTCAAAACCCTGTCTGAGTATAGTCCCTCCAGTAATTAAGACAACATATGTCAACGACAGGAATGAATATGTTTCCCATGGAAAGCCTGGTCATGCTTGAACATCAACACAGGACACCCTGATACCCTATAATCAGTGAGGACAGAGCCCCACTGCCCTGCCCTACATGTGTGGAAAACCTCACTCTGTACCACATAGGGAGCCTTCATGAGTCAAGTTGGTTTTCTCAGAGCTCTACTGCAACCAGAGGAAAGCAGGGTCTTTCTCTACTTCCCAGGGAACTAATAAGCTGCACAACAGAATTTTGTAGCCAGGCAGGCCCAGGAAGGGTGGTGCTAAACAAGTCACTAGAGCCTTTCTATCACAGGAACTCCCCACTGTAACCTCAGACAAACCAGTTCAGGGGTCCTGTGCACACAAATGCCAACAATAGAAACTCATTGACTCCACACCTGGCAGCATCTTATTATAGTGATATTTTATTTATGTTTAATAATTAAAGCTTGCCTGAAGATCAGAAGGTAAAACTAAGCCACTAGAGCCCAGGCAGTGGTGTCACACACTTTTAATCCCAGGATTTGGGAGAAAAGGGCAGGTGGATCTCTATAAATTCAAGGCCACCCTGGGCTACACAAGGTCAATGCAGAAACAGATCAGGTGGTGGTGGCCTACACCTTTAATCTTAGTATAAGGACTCACAGACCTTTAATCCCAGCACTGGAGGGGAATATAAAACGGGAGGAGACAGGCTCAGGGCTCAGTCTGCAGTTGCTCAGTCAGCCTTGGTAGAGCTAAGACTTCTCTAGTGGCTTGACTGTTTTGCTTTTCTGATCTTCAGTTTGAACCTCAATATCTGTCTCTGGGTTTTTATTATTCATGCTACATCTTATTATTAATATGAACTCAGATTTCCAAGGTTCCTGCACCTGTGTTCCTGATAAACACAAGACAGCTGGCCTATTTACAAATGGAAACTATACATTTCCTCTGCATTATTAACACACACACACACAAATGAGCATCTACATAAATTAATTCAGAAAGCAAGTCTCTAACCTACCAAGAAAAAACAGTTAATATATCTGGGTAAGGTGGCTTATACCTTTACACCTACAGTCCCAGTACTTGAAGCTGAGACAGAAGGACGGTAGCCTGGTCCACAGAGTAAATTCTACTCCAGCCTAGATTACAAAGAGACTGACCAAAAACCAGGTGTGACACATGCCTTTGATCCCACTACACAGGAGACAAAGACAAACGGATCTTTGTGAGTTCTAGGCCAGTCAGGGCTATATAATGAGACCATCTGGGAGAGGGAAAAAGTTCCTAGGAAGAAATATTGTTGGCTCCTCTCTGACAACATAAATAGCATCACTATTCCCCCAGCACTAGTGACATCAACAGTCTCACTGCTGCAAACAGCATATGCAGAGCACCAGAGCGTACTCCCAGACTACAAACTCTCCACCACCTCTCCCTTTGAGGTGGGCCACATGCATCCCAAAGTATAAAAATGAAGGGAAGCCCAGACATTAAGGTTTTGACCCTTAAGGTCAAGGTCATGTAGAATGGAACACTTTAGAGTCAGACCTGAATCCTCCACATCACATTTCCAGCTGTCCAGCCCCATATGGAGCTGTCAGCTAAGGGGCTGGAGGTGAGGGCTAGTACCAGGCAAACAGTATGGACACAAGCCTTAGGAGGCCTAGGCAGCAAAGCCCATAGTGGCCCACTGGTTCTCCATTACTAAGCCATCCCTCCACAGGTGTCCTTGGCCATCACATCCATGCACAGCAGCTCAACCTCTCTAACAACTACAGGAAGTCTCTCTCCCTTCCCATCAGGTAGCTCAAACCATTACCAGCAAAGAAAAATCTCAATGCACTGATGGATCCATTTCAAGGAAAACTGTTTTCTCCACCTACACTGTCATCATCCACAAACTGTCACCAGAAACCCAACCACTCCTCCCCAGGAGACCTGTCATCAGCTTTAAAGGTCAATGTCAGTATCAGCATTCAGACACATTCAGTTCACCAGAGCCAATGGAAAGTGATGAGTAGAGGCCATCAGGGGAGTGTCCAGTGACAATATAAAACAAGTGAAAAAAATCAACCCCCAAACAGCACCCATTTAGCAAAACCGAGTAGAAGAGGTGGCCAAAGGAGACTAAAATAGACAGCCCCAGAGATTTCCTGCCATCAACAAAGATATGTAACTAGAAAAGGATTGGAAGCAAGAACATCAAAGTGTCCAGAAATTATATTCTAAGTGGGGAGCTCTTGGGTGATGACCATTTTCTTCTACTACTCTGTATTTTTCTGGGAGGCAAAAGAATCAACCACCGAACAATAGAAACAAAAGGCTACACAGAACCTTCCAACATGAAACTCAAAGGAATGCTAGCTTTTTTTTTTTCTTTTTCTTTTTTTGAAACAGGGTTTCTCAGCATAGCTCTGGCTGTCCTGGAACTTGCTCTGTAGACAAGGTTGGCCTTGAACTCAGAGAGATCTGCCTGCCTCTGCCTGGAGTGCTGGGACTGCTGTTGAATGATCCTCTTGTACAATGTACAGATTTGTCACTTGAATTGGTATAATAAAACACTGATAGGCCAGCAATCAGGCAGAAAGTATAGGCAGGGCAACCAAAGCATGATGGGAAGGAGAAGGGCAGAGTCAGGAGTCAACAGCCAGATGAAGAAGGAGCAAGAGATGAAGGTGCTGTGCTAATAAAGGTATTTCCACATGACAGAGTGTAAGTAAAGGATATGGGTTAAATTAAAATGTAAGAGTTAGCTAGTAATAAGTCTGAGCTATAGGTCGAACATTTATAAGTAATATTAAGCCTCCAAGTTTGGGAAGCAGCTACCAGGTATTTGGAAACCAGTAGTCAGGAGAGAAGCTTCTGATTAGAGGTACTAAAGGCATGTGCCACCACTAGCTTTCTAGCATATGACAAAGCATTTGGAAAAAAAAAGCTTAAAGGAGGAAAGATGGAGCTGGAGAGATGACTCTCCAGCTAAGAGCACTGGCTGTTCTCCAAAAGGACCTAGGTTAGGTTCCCAGCACCCACAGCGTCCCTCTTCTGGCCTCTGTTGGCATTGCACACACATGGTGAACAAATATACATGCAGGCAAAACAGCATACAAATAAAAATAAATAGAAAAAAAGAAATAATAATAAAATAATAATGATAAATAATAATAAAACAGCAAGTCAAATGTCCCAGGGGCCACTGTCCTTTGACAAAGTGGTGAGGAGATAACCCAAGAAAGGGCCCATGAAAGACCCCAGGAAGCTCTGATCACTGTCATGGGAAGGGATACAAAAGAGCATTACCCCTTAGGATACGGCCCCAGGTTCCAGAAACAGCATTCTGCCCAGCCCCTCCAACTGTGAGGATGACTTCACTCCCAGGTGGGAGCCACCATATGTCACAAACATACAGTTGTGTCTCCTGAAACCAACTTCCTCACAGACTCTCAACCTATAAGAAAACCATCCATGGTCTGCTAGTTAACAGAGGCAAGAGGTGCCAACCGACTGAGCTCTGTGACACAACCAAACACACATTCCCCAGGACCCGCTAAGCAGGAGGGTGAGGCATTCACAACAGCACCCCTTAGCCTCAGAGAAAACAAGGCAGAGCAAGAAAGGATATAGCATGACATTAGCAGGAGTAGGCACTGGCACTGTGTACAACCTCCTTCCTACCCTATGGTAGCTCTAGCTCAGCCTCCCAGCCATCTATCCACCCAGGATGAAGAGAACCCAGATGTGACCCATGGGGGAGGTCACAAAGTGAAAGAATATACTATACTACACATTGATATCACCCTGAGAGCCCAAGGGGAACTATGGAGACAGGCCAGGCCAGCTCAGTGACTCCTAACGGGTAGTGACCCCAACAGTGTGTGGAAAGGAGTCAAGGCTCACAGAACCCACAGGTGATGTCAGAGAAATACAAGCAAATATCAGAGCCCCTTGAACCACCCTCCCAGACTGTGTGATGATGACAGTGGGCCAGCAAAGAACAGCCTTGCCCTCTAAACACACAAAAACCTCCTGCACCACTGCTCTCTGAAGACAGAGATAGGTACTGAGAGCTGAACTCTGACTGAATTTTGACCAGGCAGGAAGGAGTCAGGGAGGGAAAAAGGTCACCTCTGAAAATGTAAATGTAGAAAGACAAACACATCCTTATACTAGCAAGGCAACACAAGGCGAAACATCACCCAAGGGAATATGGAAATAAATTCTGACCTAGCAACACCAGATTAAAGAATAAAGAGTGAACATGCAATGAGACAGGATGTGACCAGACCAAACCACCAAGAAAGAACCATTTCAACAGCATCAGTCTAAAGGACCACCACTGAGCATCTCAAGTGCAGAATATCAATCTGAAGGACCACCATGAGCATCTCAAGTGTAGAACTTGTCTTTCTTTGAGAGATCAGTGGCAAGTTCAAACTCTTTCAACTAGTTCTAGGTGAATATTGAAGACAGGCCCAAGGTCTGGGTATATGCCACATGGTTGGAAAACAAAATATCAGCTCTGTGCTTCAGCATCTCTACAAAGGAGGATAATTCTCCAGCACTAAAGAGATGGTCTACCTAAGCTATCATAAATAACCCTGTGATAGACATCTTTGTGAACAATATCTATTTCACTTCCATTTTTCTCCTTATCAAACACATGAGAACAGAAATTAGGTCCAAAACTACAAACTTTAAAAAACTTGTTTGTCCTTTTCACATGTTGCTGGGGTTGCCACCCCTTAGGACTCTGTCTCCATAGCTCCCTTGGGCTCCTCAGGGTCTCACCAATGTGTGGTATGTTCTTTCACTCTGTGACCTACACTATGGTTCACACCTGTGTCCTTTCACTCTGTGACCTACACTATGGTTCACACCTGTGTCCTTTCACTCTGACTTACACTATGGTTCACACCTGTGTCCTTTCACTCTGTGACCTACACTATGGTTCACACCTGTGTCCTTTCACTCTGACTTACACTATGGTTCACACCTGTGTCCTTTTCAACCCTGGGATAGTTGTGATGCTGGGAACTGAACTCAGGCCCTCAAGCATGCAAAGTACACATTCTAACACTAAACGACGCCCATAGCTCCTTTTTCCTGATTATAATATATAGTTAATGAGTATATAGTTAATGTAAAAAGTTTTAGATTCTTCTTTTTTTGAAACAGAATCTCACTGTGTAGCTCTGACTGGCCTGGAACTAGATAGATAGACCAGGCTTATCCCAAACTCACAGAGATCTCCCTACCTCTGGCTTTCACAGTGCAGAAAATATTTTTTAAAACAAAAAGAGGAGCCAGGCCTGGCAGTCTGTAACCCCAGCTACTCAGGAGGATAAGAAAGATGGCTTGAGCCAAGGAGTTTAAGATCAGCCAGGGTAACATAGTGAGACCCATTCTCAAGCAATCAAATGATACTACTGTAAACAGATAACTATTTGTAATATTCTTGATGTATTTTCTTTCTAGTCACGTGTAACTCATACAATTATACTGTAATTTCCTTTTTCCAGTTAACAATAATATTTCCCCGCATTAAATGGGACATCAGCCTACTTTACCTAATCCAACCACTATAAAATAACCTAAACTGTTCATATTGCGATATATAACAAGAAAATTTAAACCCCCAAATCAGCAATTCTAACCCACAAGGCTGAGAGAGAAACTGAAATGGCCCTAAAGCTTGATGTTCGCACCTAAAGGGCCCAGACACTGTATACAGTTATAGAAATGGTCTGAGGCTCTCCAGAGTCTGAGAGGTTTTAAAACGAGACAAACTTACAATGCGCAGTTCTCGGCAAGTTTTGCTAAGCGTTCTTTCTGAGCAGACTAATTAACAAGTCTTTCACGTTACTGCCGTCAATGAGAAGGGAAAAAGACAGTGCAGCGTAGCCATACGAGTGGGCATCGTTTCCCCTGTACCTCATGGTTAACATGGCCCAGAGGCTAGATGCCCTGGACAACTAAGAGACTGATGACAAACGAAATGTAAAGTAACCTCACAGATTCTAAGCCAAAACCAAGAGGAAGGTAAAGGCAGCAAACGCAGTTGCCTTAGGAGAGTTAAGTGCCAAGGCTTCACTGACTGAAATGGCTGGCAACACAAGGGTCATGCCCCCAGGCTGCAGCGAGGAAGACCTATGCTAAGACACAGAGTGTTCCTGCCCAAGAGCCCCCTCAGGGCCCATGCCTGTGGTTGCAGGCAGGACACTGACCAAATTGCTGGCAGCCTGGCAAGTGGATCAGAAGTCTGTCTGCACCAGGAACTGTATCTGGGATGGAGACACTGCAGAGGTGTCACAAATCAAGATGTAACCCAGAGTGACAAGTATCAGTGGAACCTTCTGGAGCTCTCCCTGAGAGTAGGGGGTATAGAGAACCCAGACACAACTCCTCCCTATGAACCAGCTGGCTACTCACCTTCCTGCCTACTCAAGCATGCCCTAAAAACTCCTGCGGCCCTCACTGAGCTCCTCCACCCCAAGACCTGTACATCACAAAAGGCTCCTTCTCTCTCATTCCCTGTGTGCACAGGGCAGAAC
This sequence comes from Ondatra zibethicus, assembly GCA_004026605.1. Lineage (NCBI taxonomy): Eukaryota > Metazoa > Chordata > Mammalia > Rodentia > Cricetidae > Ondatra > Ondatra zibethicus. The sequence continues at coordinate 15,264 of PVIU01003032.1, read as the reverse complement.
AGCACATTTTCTTTCAGTGCTGCTGGCCAGTGACAGGGCAGATGTCCCCACCTGCATATCCAGCTCCTGCAGGATCGAGCTAAGGAGAGCTGCGCACACATACTACAGTGGAGGAAGGACTGACGGGACTTTATAAGAGCTTTTCAACACAGGGGTTGATACCAGCTCAGAAAAAGTGACCATGACTGAAGAGAGTTGGTAAAGATCTCCCTCTCTCTTGGACTGGATGAGGCAGGCCTGGGACGCTGAGTAGAGAAACAAAGTTCACCTGCTCTCAAAGGCCAAAGAGGACTACAGACATGCCATGCCCAGTACCTAAAGAAGCGGAGAGCCTCTCCATCTTGCTTAAAGCCGGTCGTTCTCCTTGGTCACAAAAGGCCCTGAAAAACCTGCCTTCCAGGCTTTCTCCTCCTTGGTCCACAGTCTAAACAAATCCACCAGGAGGGAAGAGATGGCAGCTAGGACTCAAGGCCCAAGCTCTAGGGGGTTCAACACTCAGTACAGGTCGGTACAATCTTAACTTCAGGCAAACAAAATGCGTGCTATTCCTAGCGCTTTCCGAATGCGGCCTACGGCTCCTCCGCCAGTGGTAGCGCTGGGAATCACCCCAGCTCCCTGCGCTATTAGCCTTCTCACATGACACCTCCTGCCTTCCACTCCCCCAGCCCACACATTCCTGCTAGGTTGTATCAGACAGCAAGATGTCAGAGAATCAGCGGCTGCACACAAATCCATCCGCTTCTCTTCCTAACTTCGCCGCCTCCCTGGAAATCACTCCATCTTCGGAAACTCCCTTTCAAGTTGAACGAAGAAGAAACCGGTTCAAGTTTAGGATGTGGATGCGAACCTGCGGTAGCGTCCGTTCCTACCAGCAGCTCCGCGGTCTGCCAGGCTGAACTCCACGCTCTCGAGAGTGACAGCACTCGGTACTTTTCGTCAGTGCTGCCCAAGTCCTGATCCGGGCTCAGCCTCTGGCCCACCCTGGCCTGGCAGAAAGATGAGCATCCCAGCGGAGGGGGCACAGCGTGGGGCCACGCGGCACCCACGGGGTGCGGGAAAGAGTCCTGAGGGGACAGGGAACCGAGAAGGGACACTAGGAGGAAAGGGGGCCAACGGACACAGGGGTGCCGGGGATGAGTAAGGAAGCTGAGGACATTGAGGGGTACAGGGAACCACCTGAGCGGAAGCTGGAGGAGGAGTCACGACCCAAACTGGAAGGTACTAGGCACAGGGCTGCCGCAGCCGTCGGGGAGGCCCGGAGCCGCGCTGCCCGCCAGTGGCTCACCTGCGCGTGGGCCACCACAAGGCTCTTGTTGCCTTCGCCGTGGTAACCCCATTCATTCTCGTCCATCTTCCCCTCTTCCATGCCCCGGCGCCCTGGAACTTCGCGGGCCGGGACACGGGGACGCGAGCTGGAGGCCGCCCGCCTCGCTGGGCTCCAGCCGCAGCCGTCTGAAGAAAAGCGCCTGTCAGCTGCCGCCTGCGCTCTCAGCCGCCGCTACTAACAAGCAAGGAGCGCCGGAAGCCACGCCCCCAGAGGCCGCCATTCTCCGGCCGGGCAACTTCCGGGTCCCGCCCACCTCACAGTCGACGTTCTGGGCGGTCGATGAGCTGGAGGCCATGTTATGTGCTGGCAGAGTGACTCACTTCCGAAACGCAGGCTTGGGAACCGGAAGGGAGGTTTCCGGATCAGGTTCCGGACGTTGAAGCCGGCGGCTGTCTGTCGCCCGCCCGGGACCCGATGTCCTCAGCATCGCGTGGTCCTGTGGCCACGGCTGCATCTTCGCTGGGCGACTTGGAGCCTCCGCTGTCAAGTGTGTAGAATGGGATGGGATTAACTGCACCCTCACTGGCTCTCCCTCAGGCAGAGAGAGCCGTTAGGTAGTGGCCACAGTTCACGCCGGGAAACGTGGCGAGGCGAGGGGACCTCACCGTGACGTTTTTGCCCCGGGACACCCAGAAATGCAGATGGGCCAATAGACTCCATCGCAGAGAACAACGGCCTATCCTTTGATGCGAGGAAGAATGGCACTGCCTTGAGGATTATATGAAGACTTTGTTATGCTCTTTAAAATGATCTAGGAATGGGCGTGGTGGTGCTCGCAGCTTTCAGGATGTGGAGGCAAAAAGATCTCTATGAGTTCGAGACCAACTATGGTTACATAGTGAGATCCTATCTCAAACATAACTTCACATTTGGTTGGTTAGAGTACTGAATATTGCGTTGGCTGGTGTATGTGAAGAAAATCAAGCTTAATGCAGATATATGGCTGTTGCGTTAACTTTTCCAAGGGATACTGGGCAAATAACTGTTAACTCTAAACGGCACCAACAACAGACCACGGAAGTGAACGTGAACCAATGAATTTACAGGACATGCTTAGAGAGGCATTGGTGAAGAGTAACTTAGTGTGGATGATCTCAAAACAGCTGCACCGCAGAAAGGTCCCATCCTGGCATAAATCTATTCCTCTTCCTAAACTAAGTGGATTTCTCCTTCTGTAGATACTCCTGAAAGCCTGTGCAGTTGAGGACGCTGTTTTAAGGTGGTAAAGGCCATGTTCTGCACTGAAGAAGGGTACACAGCACTCCAGTCTTCCTCAGTCTTTCTTTCCACCCCTCTCTTCTGTGGCTGTATTCTCTGAGCATTGGAGGAGGTGACAGATGCTTGGTGATTGGCTTCCACTGTGGCTGAGCACTGGACCACTGTATCATAGCAACAGCCACCTAATTCTCTGCAGCTTGATGGGCTGTCGGTCTTCTCAGTAATTTTTACTCACTGAAAAAATAAATGAATAAATAAAAAGATCCTCTGTACCACTAACACTGACAGCTCAGTAATCTATAGGTATAAACATAGATGTTTAGCAGACAATCTGACAGGCACATAGCCATTTAACTACAGAAGCAGTTTCCATACTAGGGTCCTATGACCTCCCTGGGTAAAGGCTTTTATCTTACAATATCAATATGAGTCCCTTGCTGCAGAGCAGTACTTCAAGACAATCAGAAAGTTAATTGTACCATTATTGTACCAGGGGTACATCTGCCTGGCACGCAGGTAAATGAGCAGGACCATTTATGACAGTTCTCACCAGCAGCCTACACAACACCCAGCACTTCCAAACATGTCTGTAAGAAGGGAGCTTTCAGCTCAACCCATTCGAATTACGTGTGGCCTGCAATTAGCAAGTGGGATCTTCAGCAATAGCATTGTACCATTTAGTTCCCATGTGCAGCCAACAGCCATGGCAATGGCCTGCATTGTTCTGGGATGTCAGGGACCACCCTGGCTGACAATCAAAGGGAAACAGCCCACCCCCGACACTGAGATTTTCGTTCAGTGGCCTTCCAGCTTCTGGAAGTGTCCTTCTCCCTCCATGCTGGCTAACCTTACTTTGGAAATTTTTACAGGTACAGGAGTTGGAGGATTTTCTTAATCACTTTACTGGGTACCAACTGCACGCCATCCAACCATAAAACTCAGAACTTCACAGTTGTATATGGTCCTTGCACTTTGTGCAGGGTAAATTCCCACTCTGGGTTTTTTTTTTTTTTTTAAGAATTTAGCTTTCTGTTATTACCAGAAATTCAATCTTTTTTTTTTTAAGATTTTTTTTATTTATTTATACAGTATCCTGCCTGTAGGCCAGAAGAGGGCACCAGATCTCATTATAGGTGGTTGTGAGCCACCATGTGGTTGCTGGGAATTGAACTCAGGACCTCTAGGAAGAACAGCCAGTGAGTGCTCTTAACCTCTGAGCCATCTCTCCAGCCCCCCCACTCTGGGTTCTTAAGTGCACTTCAGATGCTTTGCTGAGTCTGTGGGGTATTCAGAGGCTAGAATTATATAGTAAAATCCTTTTACATATGGTCAGATCTCTGAAGACCCACCAAGAAAGTGCCAACTGTCTTAAGATGAAGAAAGACAAAGCTACAGAGAAACCCTGTCTCGAAAAACAAAAACAAAAAGATGAAGAAAGAATTAGGGGCTCAGGATATAGCTCGGTCGGTAGAATCCTAGTCTAGCATGCACAGTCTCTAGCACCACCAAAATCAGACTTGAAGCCAGGCAGTGATAGTGCCCGCCTTTAATCCCAGCAGAAGGAGGTGGATCTCTGTGAGTTCAAAGCCATTCTGGTCTACAGAGTGACTTCCAGGAAAGCCAAAGCTAGACAGAGAAACCCTGTCTCAAAATAACTAAATAAATAAATAGAACAAAACAGACTTGGTAATACACTCCTGTAATTCCAGCTCTCAGAAGGGGGAGGCAGAATAGTCAAAATTCAAGGTCATCCTTAGCTAGTTAGAGACCAGACTGGGACCCACGACATCATGTCGTCTCAAAACCACAAAAAAAAAAAAATTGGCAAGCAAAGTCCAAAACAACATGAAAAGATCCCAAACATCTGTAGAAATTGTTTTTTCGAAAGAGCAATGTTGAACACCATGGCGTGGGTGGGGAGGGTATAACCTGTTTGATCCCTGTCCTCTATCCACAAGCCATCCCATTTCTTAACCCTGGGGTGCTACGAAGGGGTACTACCCAGGAGCTCGGTGGGCCTCACACACACTAATTTCCTTGGTCTGATGCCAAGGAGGAGTGGGGCTATGCGGTGCCAACCAGTTCCCTGGGGCTGAGAGGCTCTGGGCAGAGTGGGAGGCTGCTGCCTCTCCATTATCCACACCTGGCTGTTGAAAGGGCCTGGCTGGGCAAACAGTCTCCACCCCCACAGCACTTTGTGGCCGGAAAGAATGTACATAGCACACTCTGAGGGGCTGATTGTCCCTGCTGGGTCAAGCTTAATCATTTTCATTTGCTCTGCTCTTGGTTACTCTTCCCTTTACCCCTTTGTGAACCATTGCTCAGACCTAAAAGCCTTCAGAGACTACAAGCACTGAACTTAGCTGTCTCTTTTTGCCCTAGAAACTTCATCTCAACACAAACCTTCCCACACTTGCTTCCTGTGTCTGCTTTTTTTTTTTAACTCCCTCTGGATTGTTTCTATTTTGTGATTGCAGTTTATATGCCAGTATAAATCATTCAGATCTGCCGGAGGCCCTCCTACCTCATAAAGATCATGACCCATTACGGGGCTATACCAGTCCTAAGGTCCCTGCTGAATTACCTTCCTTAAGCTCTCTGGCAAATATGCTCCTATCTGGTCTGGTGAACTGGGCACCACATACCACCTGTGTCCTGCCCAGGCCCCTGGATATCCTCACTACCATATCTCCCCATTCATATCTCTATTCAGTTCTTCCCATTGGGCTCCAACTTTTGGGTTCCAAAAGGTTTGGTTTACAGTCTCTTCCTTACCTTTCCCAGTTGTAATAAAATGGTAAAGCATCCTCTCCTTCATTGTTTACCTACCAGATGAGAGGCTAATGTGATGATGTCTTGTCACTGTTAGTTCTTCAAGCAGAGAAGTTTCTTGGGCAAAGAGCTGGGCCTCAGTTGCATGAATTATCACCCATAGCAAGGGCAATGCAGCTTCCCCATGGTTCTCTTATAAAACACCCTACACATGCCACTTTCAAGATCTACAACATTTTCCCTTCCGCCAGTCACTTCTGAGATCTCCCTACACACCCCTGCTGGACCACGTCAAGAATGAATGCCATGTCATAACACATTCAGGAAGATGGCACCGCCAGGATTTGCCTCATGAATTTTCCATGCTTGCTTTCCCTCTGGGGAGACAACTCCTTTGCATGCCTTATCACCCACAGCAGGAATGATACAAATACAACCTGCAACAAGGACACATGCTATTCTACCCCTCACGGAGGAAGCCACTGCAGGACTTGCCCCTGGGCAGGGTGCCACCTTCAGACAGCTTAGCTTTGGTTGCATGTTGTATCACCCTACAGCAAGGCCCTGCTTTTTTTTTTTTTTTTTTTTTTTTGCAGCTGCTCCTCCAAAACTCAGCCTTGGTTTTTTGTCCTGTCTCTGTCTGTCTGGGTACCAAGTGCTGTTTTAGTTTTTCTGAGGAAGACAAGAATAATGTCCATTCATTGTAAATAGGACAGCAGCAATGGAGTCCCGGTCTCTGGCCTCCATCTTTGGAGGCCCCGTCCCAGTGCCCACCAAGCCTTGACCCCTCCCCGGAGGAGGGTCAAGACAGCAAGACAGCCCGCCAAAGTCTTGACCACTCCCCCAGTCTATTTAAACTGCTTCCCCAGAAAGTTCCCTCATGGTCTCTTCCCCCACCACATCTCCCCACCTCCCTATGGTCGCATTCGCAGCTTCCCGGTTCCCCCTCGGGGCCACCCGAGAGTACAGGAATCCCATTAAACCTGGATATTTTTTAATTTGGCTTGTTGTGATTGGGATTTTTGCGTCGGCAGAGATGTCGCGTTAGGAAAATTCCTAACATGGACCAAAGGACCCACCTGTCTAGTCCAGTGACTTTACTGGACTTAGAGGAGCATAGATAATTCCCAAACAGATGCACCACTGGGAAGTCCCACCTTGGCATCGCTAATGACCTCCTGAAAGCCGCACAGATGGAGTCTGCCCTCACTAACCTTCCGTCCCATATACTCCCTCGACTTTGTTAGAGCTGGGAGTGTGGCTTGCAGGAGGGAGTGGCTATAATCAGAGGTGGGGTCTAATGACCCTCCTCCACACCCTACTCCTGGGTGTGAATGTCAGCGAGCCCAGTCTTGTTACTGTCTTGTGCAGGTGGTCAAACTGTTCTGATTAAGGTGCGAATACCTAGTGCGAATACCCACACTATACCAGGAGGGCTGTGTTCCACAGCATTGATTCATAAAAGGAAAAACCCTAAGAATGGCTGGTCCAGGCACCTCTGTGCTTCTGGCCAGGCTCAGGTTGACAGCTGTGAAAAGAGGCCAGTGAGTCAGGAAAACAAGGTGACTTCGAGCATCTTCTTCCAGGATAATGGGATCCCACCCCCACCCCAGGGAAGGCGGTGGGAGGTTGTTTAGGAGAGTTGAGAAATGGAGGTAGAAAGAGCCACTCCAGAGAAGAGACAGGCACAGGACAATGAGAAAACAGTTCACAGAATCTAGGTTGTCTACCCCTAGAAGGCTGGGGACCCTACACATGACTGAGTCCCCAGCTCCCCGTGAAAGAAGCACAGTGTGCAGTCAGAAGCAGTATTTCCGTACGCTGCACTGAGACACTTCCTGTAGGAGACCTCACAACTCTGAGAAAACTGTGTGTCTTGATTTTTTTCTTCCAGTGAGTATCATGACGGATATGACTTACAAATTGCAGCGTATGCTTGTGATAAAAAGCAGATTACGTTTTCACTGTGATCGTATCTAAGGTCTCCATAGCTGATGTCTGGAGAAACCACACAAATCCTCCTCCTCGCCTTGATGCATCACTGGCCCAGGGAAGAGACTCATGGAAAGAAATTTGGCCTGGTAGGAAAGGGCCTTGCAGAGGAGACTGGTCCTGTCTGACGGAGTGGCAAGAAGGGGAGGCAAGCTGGAGAGCAACAAGTCAGCAAAGACAGGGAGTCTAACTTGTTCCCACAGCCTGGCCCAATACCTCCTTCTCACTGCAACACCAACAGTTTTTGGTGAGAAACGCACCTTCCTCTACGCAGTTTGTGTCATCTGACTTAAATGGACCCCACTCCCGCTCTCGAGCCTCATCTTCTGATACTGACCAGAATCGTGGAGAATTCATTCCTTGAGAATAAAAACACACCCCCCCCCCCGCATCTGGTTCAGGGCAGTTCCAGTTCATCTCTTGAAGCGCACTCCTGTAGCTTGTACTGAAATGAGTGGAGAGAGAAGCACTCAGTGACGCAATGAATGATCTAGAGGTGATAAAAGCACAGTAGGTGACAGGAACAAAGGGGAAACAGCTATGGAACTGCAAAAATAGGTAAACCATTCACCAAACGACTTAAAGTTTTTTTTAAATATTTATTTATTTATTATGTATACAATATATGCCTGCAGGCCAGAAAAGGGCACCAGACCTCATTACAGATGGTTGTGAGCCATCCTGTGGTTACTGGGAATTGAACTCAGGACCTTTAGAATAGCAGGCAATGCTCTTAACCGCTGAACCAACTCTCCAGCCCACGACTTAGATTTTTCTAGTAGATGACCGCAGTGGTATGACCTATAATCCCTGCATTTGAGAAGTGGAGGCAGGAGGATCCAGAGTTCAAGGCCAGCCTCAGCTACACAGTGAGAGCCTCCCTTAAGACAGAAATGAGACAGCCGAGTTCTTTTCCCTCACAAAAGACAAACCCATTGAGTTCAAATCAAAAGCAGAGCATGTAAGGAAGGGTTGGGCCACCTCTCACAGTGATGCCTAAGTCAAAAGTGTCTATCATCAAAGGGCAGTAGTATGGACTGCTGTGCACCCCCAAGGGAGCCCTAACTTTACGTGTGATGGTATTTGGAGAGGGGTCCTATGGAAGTCATGAGGGCAGAGTCCTTAAGAGAACACTCATCATTCTGACATCTCTCTGGCATGTAAGGACACAGCAGAAGGCAGCAGCTCCTCGGAGCCTGGCCATGTCAGCACCCTGACTACGGAACCAGAGCTATGAGAAACACCTGGCTAAGCTGACAAGCCTGCGGTGCTTTGTTGCAACAGCATATTCTGACCATATATGGTAGTATACGCTGAGGATTGCAACATGGGTAGCAAAGTGATTGGATTCGCTTAACCCCTCCAAGTCCTGCTTATATCCCCAACACTGTTTAGCAGTGCTTTCCATTTTCACACTAGAAAGAGATGGCAGGGGAAAGGGAGAGGAGACGAGAATCGACATGACATGACAAAGGGAGATGAGATCTTCCCAGTGACACCGAAAAGCCATGCAGGGCAGAGGACACAAGTGAGTGGCAGACATCTGCCGACATGTGACAGGCCTGGGGCTGGATCCCAGCACTGCAAAACCAGAAGGCATGGAAGAAGAAAGAAGACACTGATAGGGAAAAGAAAGAAAATCTAGAGTTCAGCTAACAGTAATGCTGCGATTCATTTTGGCAAGTGCCATGGACCAGCTCAGGGGAGCCCCTCAGACCGTGGGAAAATCAGTGTCTTGGTACCAGGAAGGCACAAGTTAAGCGAATGACAGACAGACACAACACACAAGGGAGTGGTTTGAATCTGTTGCAACTTTACTGAATTTATGTTGTTATTATATATTATTTAAACAAAGAACAAACCAGAAGGTCACGTATCATTACTTAGCATAGTATGAAGGCTTTTTTTAGTGACATTAGCGATGAGCACGTCCTTGGAAGGGGAACTGTTATCCTTGGGAACATAGACCTCAAACAAGTGGTTTTATTATATTTAGGAATAGAAAGCTTTTGTCTCACATTTGCTATCATGGCCCTTCTTTTTTCTTACCCTTTTTTTATTTCCTCTAGTGGCCTAATATGCTTAATCAGTTCTCTGTACCTGTTGTAATATACTTTTTTGTACTTTTTTATGTAATAAACACCATGGGGGTTAGGATCTAGTAAGCCTATCCATAAATGTGGCAGACATCTGCCGACATGTGACAGGCCTGGGGCTGGATCCCAGCACTGCAAAACCAGAAGGCATGGAAGAAGAAGACACTGATAGGGAAAAGAAAGAAAATCTAGAGTTCAGCTAACAGTAATGCTGCGATTCATTTTGGCAAGTGCCATGGACCAGTACTAGTTTTTTTATTCCCAGAATGGGTTTTTTTTTTAACAACATTTGGATCTTAACCTATGTTTTTTCCAAATCATCAGTCCTATTGAGGAAAAGGTTTTGCTGTTGTAACTCATCCATAATATCCCCCCAGTATTTGCACAAGGGCTTGAAACACTGGAGGCATCTTGAGCATTGTATTAGCATTATTATTAGAATTATCAATCCCAGGACCATCAAGGGGTTCTCTGGTAAAATTATACGTTTTGGCCAAGTATAGCAAAGAATATTATCAGGAAACAGGAGAGAATAACAGAGACAGCTAACCATCTATGAGAGCGGTGAGTATATAATCTTGAGTTTAAGTTCATGACCTGAGCTGATTGTTAAGGAACCGCAGGAGGCCTATCTGCGAATGGCACGAACCCCCCCAGCCTGTGTCCTCCGGACCAGAGGCATAGTTGTCACGCAGGTGACACCGCTGTGGGTGTGGCAGGCAAATGGGCCATAGTTTTGTGCATTCACTTTGGAGAAGCCTTGAGCGGTATTTAGGGACTGCACACTATCTTTCCATTCATTTTTCTTCAATGTTTTTCTTATTGGGGGAGGGGAGTACATAGATCCCACAGTACATGTGTGCAAGTCAGAGGATAAGCTATAAGATTATAGTTTGTTCTCTCTCTCCTCCATGTGGGCTCCAGGGAATAGAACTCAAGGTGTCAGGCTTAGCAGCAAATCCCTGCACCTGCTGAGCTGAGTCATCTTGACAGCCCTACTCTACGTTTTTGAAAATCTAAAACAATCCTAAAATAAATTTTTTGTTTACAAAATCAAAGCATGCATTGTTTATAACTTCTTTCAGAGTTAATAATTAAAATCATGAAGTAGGGACCAGAGAGATGCCTCCAGGGTTAAGAGCTCATAACCATGAGGGTCAGATTTTGAATTCCAACACCCAGGTAACAAGCTTGGTGTTCCCTGAGAATGCCTGTAAGCGTAGTTCTGAGCAGGGAAAAGGCAGGAGGACCGCCAGGGCTTAATGGCTTTCACACTCGCTAAAATGTGAGCACTGGGTTCAAAGACTCTGTCTTAGAGGAACAGGCAGAGACTGTTAGAAGAGACACCAGACACCTGCACTTCTGACCTTGGCATGCACATGTGTATACATACTACGTACATATATTCACACAGATCAGTAAATTAAGTACAGATAAAATCTTTAAACATAGTGAAGTATCTTTTCTTACATGTCAAGGTGGCAAAATTAAAAAATATTTTTTCTTGCAGTACTATACATTGAACCCAGAACTTCACTCCTGATAGGCAAGTGCTCCTACCACCAACCTCCAGCCCAGCCCATGAAAACCATCTTCTACAGAGCTTTTTACCATATATGGTAGAGAGAGACAACACACTTTCACATGGTCTGATTGAGGGTGGAGAATGGTACCATTGGAGGTCATCTGGAAATACTAAAACTGATGAAACTGGGGCTGGAGAGATGGGTGAAGACCACTTCCTGTTCTTGGAGAGGACCTGGGTTATCTTCCCAGCATCCCTATCAGATGGCTCACAAACACTTGTAATTCTAGCTCTACTGGATCTGATGCACCGCTTCAGGCCTCTGAGGGTACCTTGCACACTGATGCGGGAGAATTGTCTGTAGTCTGTCAATCATGTTTTAAATAAACGCTGATTGGCCAGGCAGGAAGTATAGGTGGGACAACCAGACAGGAAGTAAAGTTGGGGCAATGAGAACAGGAGACTTCTGGGAAGGAGGAAGCCCATTCCTCAGCAGTCCTGCCCAGACTACCTAAGAAGCAGGATGTGACCTGCCCTGCTGAAAAAGGTACTGAGCCATGTTGCTAACATATACTAGAATAATGGGTTAATATACATTATAAGAGCTAATACTATGCCTGAGGTAATGGGCCAATCAGTTTATAACCTAATACAGACTCCCTGTGTGATTTTTCTCTGGGACTAAACGGCTGGGGAACCAGGCAGGACAGAAACCCCAACAAGCAGGCCCTCATACATATAACATGTTTTAACTATCAGACTTACCACTTCCACACCTGGAAATACATCCTATAAAATTCCCGATTGTTCAGAAATATGAAACGGGTATTTGGACAGAAATGGAATGCTGGAAAGAGGGCTTGATTCCCAGTTTAGGGCACTTCCGTGCAGCATCAAGCAGTAAATAATCCATCCAAGTATGAGACCCAGAGTAAGGATTGACACACAGCATTCTTCCAAATCCACAGTGGGCTTCATAATCACTGATTACAATACAGTCAGGAAACCCATAAAGCTCTCGAAAAAAAAAAAGTGAGTGTCTTAGTCAGGTTACTATTGCTATGAAACACCATGACCAAAAACACTTGAGGTGAAAGGGACTGATTATTTAGATTATGATTCCACATCACAGTGCATCATCAAATGAAGTCAGGACAGGAACTCAAACCAGGCAGAAACCTGGAGGCAGGAACTGATACAGAGGCCATGGAGGAAGGTTGTTTACTGGTTTGCACCACATGCTTTGCTTAGCCTGCTTTCTGATAGAACTCAGGACCACCACACCAGGGATGGCCCCACCCAAAGAAGGCTGAACCCTCCACATCAATCAGTAATTAAGAAAATGTTGCTGGGCAGTGGTGGCACACGCCTTTAATCCCAGCACTCCGAAGGCAGAGGCAGGTGGATCTCTGTGAGTTCGAGACCAGCCTGGTCTACAGAGCTAGTTCCAGGACAGGCTCCAAAGCCACAGAGAAACCCTGTCTCAAAAAAAAAAAAAGAAAAGAAAAGAAAAGAAAATGTTTTACAAGCTTGCTTGATGTGGGGTGTCCTTCTGCATATGTGTTACTTTTATTGGTTGATGAATAAAGCTGTTTGGACCAATTGCTTAGCAGAGTAAAGTCAGGCAAAAAATCTGAACAGAGATAGAGAGAGAGAGTAGGCAGAGTCACAGAAATGCCATGTAGCTGCCGAAGGAAAAGGAAAAGGAACCTTACCAGTAGGCCACAGCCTCATGGCAATATACACATTTAGAATAGGTTAATTTAAGATGTAAGAGTTAGTTAATAAAAAGCCTGAGCTAAAGGGCAAACAGTGTTGTAATTAATATAGTTTCTGTGTCAATTTTCAGATCTGGGCAGATGGGAAATGAACAAGCAGTCCGCTTACATTTGTTTACCCCTCCATCTTATGGAGGCAATTTCTCAATTGAGGCTCCCTCCATACTGATGACTCTAGTTTGTGTCAGATTGACATAAAACTAGCCAGCACATTTAATAATAAGCATTCTGACTTGAAAGACACCAAAGGCTATGGTTAAATAAAACAAATGAGAGAACTATGAGAGAAATAAAGTGTATGACTTTGGGTGTCTGTGAGTACATGTGCACCTGTGTACACATTTATAATTAGAGAGGAAGTCCAGTTTCCCTTGTCTTCAGTCCTCCCTAGAACACAAGCTAGAACCTCCTCCCCTTTCCTTTTACAGTGTTGAGGATCTAATCCAGAACCATACAGACACTAGGTAAATGTTCTACCTCCAAATTATACCCACAACACTATGTACCATAACTGTAATAAAGTTTTGTAAGTTGGGTGTGGTGGCCCACATTGGCTATGCACTTTGGAGAAAGGAAGTGGGCAGATCAGGAGTTCAAGGACATTCTCAGTTGCCTAGCAACCCTGAGGCCAATCTGGGCTGCAGGAGACATCTTATCAAGAAGGGAAGAAAGGAAACAGAGGAGAGATTCCACAAATGGAAGGTCTATGCCTACAATGTTTATTTCCTGCAAACTCATGTATAAATTTAGTAGCCACTGTAACTGGATTAAAAGGTAGACCTTTACGAACTTATTAGTCATTGAGGGCTCTGCAGCCTTTACAAAAAATAGAAAGATACATAAAACAAAGAAGGGTAATATCAGAAGCCCAAGCTCATTATTAGCTACACAGAGAATTCAAAGTCAGCCCAAGATACATTAACTGCCACCATCACCACCACCACCACACACACATACACACAAAAAAGAAAATGTATGCATATAACCATTTGTATCAAAATTTATAACATGGGGACCTTGAGGGAGTAGACCTAAGCCAATACCCCGGTGGGTCTGGGCAAGAGTCTAGGACCTCCCAGGAACTAGGCGAGAGCCAGGATCTCTGTCAGCATAGATGTGAGTGAACCTGGGTCCTCTGGCGGAATAGGCAGGAACCAGAGATCTTGGTGGGCCCAGGCGCGAGTCTGGGACCTCAGAAAGAGTAGGCCTAGGCCAGGCCCTCTGTGGGTTCAGGCATTGGTCTGGGACATCAAAGGGAATAGGCAGGAACCTGGAACCCCTGTGGGTCCCAGCACGAGTCTGAGACCTCTGAGGAAGTAAGCAGGTCCTCTGCGGGTTTGAGCACACCAGAGCCTGGGACCTCCAAGGCAGTAGACCAGAACCAGAAACCTTTCCAGGTCCAACTCCAACCTAGGGACTTCTGCAGGAGGGAATCCAGACCAGGATTTACAGATACAGGTCAAAGCCAGTAACCTAAGCAAAAGTTGCCCTGAGGCAAGGAACTCCACCTTGGGCAACAAATTCCACAGGAGTAGAACTGAAGGAGACTCCTAAGACAGAGAGAGCCAGAGGAAACAAGCTCCACTAGGAGCAGAAGCCAGGAGCAAACCCAGTCCCCGGAAACAGGCAGATCAGGACTAAGGCAGCGACCAAATCCAGAGTCAGCAATCTCTACCACAACAGGTCCAACTCAAAGCCAGGGACTTCTGTAAGAGGAGATCCAGACCAAGATTTACAGAAACAGATCAAAGCCAGCAGCCTAGGCCAAAGTAGGCCTGAGACAGCAAACTCCAAGGGAAGAGACCAAAGCACAGGAGCACTGAGCTACCTCCAGAAACAGGAATAACCAACAAAGTAACTAGAACTTTGACACGGACTATACCACGAGGAAAACCATCTTAGCTTTGGATTCACTGGCACCTAGAGGATTATTCAACAGAATCTCAGACAGCCCCAACCACACCTATTAGAGGAAAAGATGAGTGGAAAAGGTAAGATCACAAGCTACACCACAGAGCAACACAATACCAGTAAAACCTAAAGACCCTACAAAAGCAAGACCTGAACAACCAAAAATGGATGAACCAGAAGAAACTGATCCAAAAAATAACCTCAAGAGAATGTTTGAAATTCTTAAAGATGAAATGAGAAATTACCTTAAAGAAATGGAAGAAAAAACAAACAAAAAATTGGAAGATATCAGCAAATCACTTAAAGAAAACCAAGAGTGGAACTGAATAGAAGACCCAGATATCAATCCACACATCTTCAAATACTTGATCTTTGATAAAGAAGCAAAAAATATCAAATGGAAAAAAGAAAGCATATTCAACAAGTGGTACTGGCATAACTGGATATCAACATGTAGAAAAATGAAAATAGACCCATATCTATCACCATGCACAAAACTCAAGTCCAA
The DNA here is from genome assembly GCA_004026605.1 of Ondatra zibethicus. Taxonomy (NCBI): domain Eukaryota; kingdom Metazoa; phylum Chordata; class Mammalia; order Rodentia; family Cricetidae; genus Ondatra; species Ondatra zibethicus. The sequence continues at coordinate 137 of PVIU01003032.1, read as the reverse complement.
ATGGATCAAAGACCTCAACATAAAGCCAGCCACACTGAACCTTATAGAAGAGAAAGTGGGAAGTACACTTGAACACATTGGCACAGGGAACCACTTCCTAAATAGAACCCCAGCAGCACAGACACTGAGAGAAACAA